>RXPK01005025.1:0-81614 GCA_004143645.1 Protaetia brevitarsis | reverse complement strand
TTCTTATATTTATTAGTAGAGTAAATATTACTCTAGACACTTTCTGTATCTTCATAATACCTACCTAATTCAGAATATCCGCTATAAAATCTTTGTGGTATTTCCTCTTTCCCACACCGTACACAAATATAAAATACCACACAATTACTTGATGATCTAACGCGGGCATTTTGTGAACGTATTTTTTTCCCCAATAACAGCTTTGTGTGACCTCATCTTCTCATAAAATGTAAAAGATACATTAGCGTCATCCAGGTTTAAGCACAGACCGTAAAATGTTAGTTACTGGCAATGAGGCATTCACAGAAACTATACACGAAATGGTGTTCGGTATATTTATAATTTTTTGTTTTTAAGAATGATAATTTTACAGGTTTTTTAAGTTATGAATGAAATGGGAAAACCAGATTGTGTTCTTTAATTTCTTTATGCACGTTGTAGTACATATGTTTTACTTTTTTTTTGCTATATACTGTATAATTGTTGATAACTTTATGTGCGGAAAATGTAATACGAAAAGGTATAGAAAACTATTTATAGAAACGAATACATTAGCATTATTTGTTTAAATTAGATGACTAATTTTTATCCTAGGTTAGTTAGAAAAGTCAGTTTATGTATTTTATGTAAATGGCACACCAAATAAAAGAAGATTGTCACTGTTGTCTTTTTTTTAACCTATAGTCAATTTCGTAATCCAAGCAGGATTTATACGTAAAATCGATTAATACGACACTGTCTTATTTATTAGATCGGCCTTGATTTTCTGGCGCCTAGCTTCGAAGCAAAAACATAGGAAAGCCTGACGCATATGTTGAGCGCTCCTAATAACAGTTATAATATAAAACGGTGAAAATTAAATTTCTATTGAGCGATGCGCTTTCACGCAATTACCGCATACTCGGCTGCAAGCAACATCAGGGAGAGGAGAATTAAATATAGAAAATGTTCGCATCTGTGGCTTTTCTATTTTCGTTGAACTATCGCTTAACCATATTATATTTTATTAATACCTAGGTGCTGTTGCATTCCGAACGATTTCCTAGTGACACACATTCTCTTAAATGTCTGTGTAGATTTCCAAATTCGGCTGTAATTCCTCAAGCGGCACGACATTGCGTAAGAGGGCTTTTAATGTTCTCTAAACACGCAATATCTTCCTCGATGTTGACGAGAAGAGGTAAAACGATTCATCTACAATAAGCACGCGGGATGTGTTACACAACTGGTCGTGCAGATATCTTATACACGTACAATATGAAAGTGTTCTAGTTAAAGTTTGCATGTAAAATATGTTCGGTGCGCATCAAATATGCTGGTGTGTTTGTTGTAAATAAATCTTATCAAAATTTTTACTTTCATTAGAAAGCTCTCCACGTATTGTATTCATTTCCTAAAACGATAAACTGGTAAAATGAATATGATAAAAGTTGATTATGGTGTAAAGATCATTTTCTTTAAGTATTCATCTTTTTGTAACAAGGATAACAACTTATAGAATGCTTACGTTTATCCAACATTAGTTTCAGATCATTGTGGCCAAGTTTTAGAAATTAAAATAAAGCAGAGAATTGGGTTGAAATGTACCAAGAAACTGATCCTAACAAGAAATTTGATACCTTTTTGGATATATTCCGATATTACTATGAAATTAATTTCACATATGCAACTAGTGCTTTGTGTAGTAAACATAACTTCCAACAAAAGATCTAAGGCAGATTAAAGAGACGTTAAATTGTCGTATGCAATAAAGCATGAAGCTTATTTGCAACTTAATGATGACAAAGTAAAAGAGACGTTCGTTAAAAGAAGAAATTTTACAATCAGCAAATGGAAAATTACAAAACGAGTCACGTAGAGAGTATTGCTTGTGGGGTACCGCAGGGTAGAATTCTGGGTCACTGTTTTTCGTGGTATTTATCAATAACCTGCCTT
This sequence comes from Protaetia brevitarsis, assembly GCA_004143645.1. NCBI lineage: Eukaryota > Metazoa > Arthropoda > Insecta > Coleoptera > Scarabaeidae > Protaetia > Protaetia brevitarsis. The sequence continues at coordinate 79,679 of RXPK01005025.1, read as the reverse complement.
TTAACATTGAAAAGCTATTTGGCTCTAGCAACACTATATACAGACGACACATCTATGGTGGTCTATGCATTGAACGAAGAAGAATTAAACACCAAAATGTGTGGTATAGATCTGGATGTCAAAAAATGATTTAATGCTAATAAACTCGCAATAAATGTTAAGAAAAATCAATGGGTTTAAGCCAAATATGGTCTACCGCACCTAATTTCAAGACTGCATATGTCCGAATAGGCATAAGAAAAAATATACCTTCAGACATTTATACTAAAAGCTTCAACATAAATTCGATGTTTTTGGCTTTTCTTTGGCGGTTTATTATAAAGTCTCAAGTTAAGAGCTTTATCTAAAGAGTTAAAACGGTTATGTTATATTTTGGGTGCCAAATTGTAGAACAAGATAGAAGCTGGGCTGCTCATGTACACTGCATCAGCTGCTACATAAAGCTGGTTAAAAGTATGCCATTTGTCGGTTCCTATGGCTTGGCGGGAACATACTAATCACTGTGATGATTACTATTTCTGCCTTATAAACACCAAAGGCTACCCAAACAAGCAGAAACATAAAATTAGATATCAAAATTTATCACCTGCAGTTTGAACCGTTCCGAATAGTAGAGAAAAACCAATACCAACTGTACCTCTGGACTTGGGGAATATCACCTTTCATCAGAATATGATTCGCTGTCTGGCGATCCTGCATATATGTATATTCCAGATACCTCATGGATCTGAATACCTAATGAAACTGATTTTATACCACAAAATTAATTAAATGATCTGGGTTTTGGGCGATTTGAGTTTGACAAAGCAACGAGTTAAACTTCTTGGTTCTAAATTTCTGAAATGAAATCTACCAGCAACTTAATGCAACTTTTTCAAATTTTTCTAAAGTGGAAGACATCGTTTGGGTGTGTGTGAACATTGAAGATTAATTGAATAAACGATATCAAGCATATCTCATTTATTTATTGATTCTTGTAAATACAGCCTGAAGGCAGTTTTATTAGATAATGGTAATAAAAACTCGTCTATAGGTGCAACTTATTCACTATCGCTAAAAGAAACTTATGCAAACTTGAATGACATCATGGCTAAAATTCAATATAAGGAGTATGATGGGAAAATTTGGGGTGATTTGAAGGTGACTAAATAACTGTTAGGAAATTTAAACTGGCGTGATCACTTCATGAATTTGTTTTATAAAGTAAATAAATCCAATATATTTATATACATGTGATTTAGGGGTCGTTCATGATATCAAAATAGGAGTGGTATGTGTCTTTAATAAAGGAAAATGCTTATGTTCTTTTAAAACTTTCTTTTATTGCTCGATCCATGTAACTTTGCAATGAATATTGAAATAACATTTTATACAAATAAATAAATAATATATTTCATTTCATTATGCTCACAACGTAAATTTCGCCAAAGTATGTAAATGTATACAGTGTGTTAAAAAAAGGTTGTCGGATATTTTACCCAATTGCAGTACTGGTGGAAATAAACAAAAAAGTCTTAGTCAACATGGGTCCGCAATTCAAGTGTTTTTGACATATAGTCGATTGCATATTGTTTTAGTGGGATAAAAATTTTCAAAGAAATTCTGATCGCAATGTAAATTAAACAAATGTTTATTTAAATTAAAACTAAAGAAATTGTTCTGCATATCCACCGTTCATTTCTAAGCACGCTTCACACCTTCTTATGAAAGATCGACGCATTCTTTCGAAAATTCCTGGAGTCCTCCGAATTTCCTCGCAACAATTTACGATTCGTTGCCTGAGTTCTTCCAAATTGTTTACAGATCGTGCGTACACTAATTGTTTTAGATGCCCCCAAACATAGAAGTCTAGAGGTGTCAGGTCAGGGAAGCTAGGAGGCCATGCAGTTGGTCCACCCCGTCCTATCCATCTCTCGTTGTAATCTTGATTTAAGAAATTTCTAACTACGATGGAAAAATGCGCAGGAGCTCATCGTGCATAAACACATATTTAATCTGTTAAAAGTGGCACGTCTTCCAACAAAACGGGTAATTCATTTCTTAAAAAATCAAGTATACTTGTCCCGTTAAACGATTAGGGAGAATACTGGACCAATTAAACAGTCTCCAAAATAGCAAGCCAAACATTTAGCGAAAAAACGGTTTTGGTGATGCAGTTCAACAACAGCATGGGGATTTTCATCTGCCCAGACGTGATTGTTATGAAAATTGAATATTCCGTCTCTTGTAAACCCAGCCTCGTCACTAAATAAAATTTGAGTCGCAAAATTAGGAGTTTCTGCAGCTTTCGTAAAACCAATGACAAAAAACCCTCCGTGCATCATAATCGAGAGGAGCAAGAACTTGCACGCGTTGAATGTGGTAGGGATAGAGCTGCTGTTCCCGCAGAATTCTCCAAATGAGAGGATGACTGACGTTCAGTTCTGAGGCAAGTCTTCGGGTGCTAATATTTGGGTTGTCTTCTACCCGTCTCAAAATATCTAATTCTACTGCGGGAGAAGAAACTGATCTAGGTCTATCAGAACCACCAATTTTAAATGAACCAGTTTCAGACAGCCGGATATGAAGTCTTGAGAAAATCTTATCACTCGGTAACAACCGATTTGGAAATTCTTCGGCATACATACGCCGTGCTTCAGTGGTATTACCATTCGCACGACCGTACATAAAATGCATATCGGCCATTTCTGCATTTGTGTACTTATGCATAATTTGAGAACAAAAAGAAATTGACGCAAATGATAAATAATCTGATGACACATGTCTGACAGAACTAATTTTAAGTAACAATCAGTTTGACAAAGGGAACTATTCTCAAAACCGAAAAATGTTTTTTTTTTTATTTTAAAATATGCAATCGGTTATATGTCAAAAACAGTTGAATTGCGGACCCATGTTGACTAAGATTTTTTTGTTTATTACCACCAGTACTATAATTGGGTAAAATATCCGACAACCTTTTTTTAACACACTGTATGTAAATACAGTAAACATAATAATAATAATAATATTTTTTTTAATAATAATAATAATAATATTTATTTGCTGTCCGATCACATGGGTGATATACGCAAAAGTCAAGAAACACAAAATATACCGACAAAAAAACTATCGATTCGTTAGCAAGCAGCTGGAAAGATGACTCTACAGATGAGTTGGTACATCCACAAGTGTCCCGTGCCACCTAGCAGATAAAAGATCACTGGTTACAATATACAATTACACATCCCAGAGATCTCTAGGATAAAATAAAACAGTCAAAATATCATTAGTAATAGTAATTATAAATAAAAATAAATAAAATTGGTGGCTATGAACTAAAGTAATATATATGAAAATAAATAGTTCAGAATTCATGTTATATTAAATTCAAAAATTAGAATTCCAGGCATTTGTATATATTTTACATTTTACATTTGCGGTCGAGCTGATAAATTCTCTTTTATCTATTAACATTAAACAAGAACAACTGTCGAGGAAATACAAAAAATGTGAAACCGCGTTACATTGATAATGATAGCATGATACTGTTTGAATTTACACAAAAACTGTTTGTCTAAATAAAATATCGAATGCAGGAACTGTCGGTTGGAAATAGTGAATAATTATGAGTGGTTACAAATGTTATGCAATTTGACAGGGAAGTATCCGATATACGTATTCGCAATTATATATCATTTTCGTATCGCGAACGTAACTGGTATAAAAAAGAATAGCAGCGTGCTAAATAGGGCAGAGAGAGTCTTCGCTGCATCGGTCGCTAATAAAAAATTAAGTGGTGAATTAATCGATTTTACGTTGTATAATTCTGTCGCGTCATAAATATAACTTCTTCCTCTTTACATCTACGCTCATAAAAAAACACTCACACACATACTTCTATCTCTGACATAACGGAAATCGAATATCACACACACACACGCAGAGAGCAAAACCAATCTCCTCCGTTTACAGTGGCGATATCCGTCCTTGACGGCCGAAAGGCAGTACACGTGACGTTGTCGAGATATGCGACCGTAGACATGAACTCGCAAGTATTGCACGTAGTTCACGAGAAGGATCCCTGGATCGTAGAAGAGGACGTCGAGAAGCAATGGTTCGATAATTCGCCGCCGGTGGCAGACAAGAAGTCCCGACGGAAGTCCTGGCACGCCATCAAGTTCGAAAGGAAGCGCAAGAAAGGAGTCGTCGAGGCCGTTCCCACTCTGCCAGAGGTCAGGCAGAAGAGGCCCTCGTGGTGGAATATTTTCGCCGGCCAACAGTGGCCTAGGTACGTTATTAAGTTAATCGATTAAAACGGGTGAAGAGGTGACTAACTCTATAATTACTGTGTTGATCTTTCGTTTTTTGTTTACTTACGATACTTAATTGAATTTCATGAATGCAGATATGCGTGTATTTGTAAAATTGAAAAGATTGGTAAATAGTATTTATAAAATCTTATGTAATGAGTAAATTTTTGTAGTACCAAGCAACATAAATCCTGGGTGTGGGACTGAAGTAGATTCAATACGAAGCAATAATTTTGCAACTTGGGTTAGTTCCGTTCCACATCTACAATATATAAGTCAAAAATAAGAAGCTCTAAAAATATAAGACGTAATCTCTACAAATCGATAATTTAAATAAGTCGTCCCATACGTGATTGTTTTTATTTCATAAATTGAAAATAAGAGCTCCACGAGTACTCCCAGCGTCTAGATTAAATTAGATTAAGGTTGGGGTGGGGTACGGACCTGTTTCACCCAAACCTTTTCTTCTTGGAAGACGCTCTCTCATTTTGGCATTTCATTAGGTCCATCATCCTTGAGGACGACTTCTTCGTGTTGTGGATTCTCCACCGACAGAAACCTTGTCCTCGCCAGGCCGTCACATTGACACAGCACATGAACTGGTGTTTCTTCCTCCACTTGGCAGAATCTGCTATTAGCATCATCTATCAGGCCTAAATTGTACATATGCCTATTTTATCTACCGTGACCAGCCAGCAGATCTTCTATCATTTTGATAGTCTTCCTATCTTTATTCAGTAGATCTTTAGTAAATTGAGGCCTCTGTTTCTTTAGAAACTCTTTTGCTTATCTCTGTTCCGGCGACTTTTGCCAGCACTCTCTGGACTGGTTAAGTATCCATTCGTTGATGGATTTTTTTTAATTTGCGATTCGGTAATACCCTTAGAAGGACCAGCTCCAACGAATGACTTTAACGAACCTTGTCTGACCACATCGTTCGCCACCTCATTTCCCCTCACACAGTGGCTAGGAACCCTGGCCAATATTAACTCACATTAACTTACTTACGCATTTCAAAATCAGCTTAAATTCTTACACTTACGGAACTAATCACTTTGATTGTCAAATTGTCAGAGAAGATAGCGACGCTTTTACCTGACTCGATCCATGTTTCTCTTTCTCTGATACAATGGTGAATTGCAGGAACATCAGCCTGAAACACCAGGCTGAAGCTTACAGAAGCTTTCTTTGTGTATATTCTAGCTCCAACGCCGTAGTCCGTTTTAGAGCCATCTGTATACTAGTTTGAATCCGCTCTCACTGGAGTCTCCCAGTCCTTCTTGTCTGGTGTTATAACCTGATATGTTCTATCTAGGTTGAATTTTTGAACCATGACATCACATGATATCTATCTCCAAGAGGGATGCCTGCTTAAGTTCATCTAATAGTTTTTAATAGTGATCGGTGCTTGACTACGCATAAGTCTATGTGCTGTAGACCTCGTACGTAAATATGTAACAGTGGCAGGTTTGAAACAAACGACTCAAGGATCTAATTTAGGTCCTTTGCTCTTCAACGTTTTTATTAACAATGTCGCTCATAACTTTTCGTAAAATCTGTTGTATCCTGCCGAGTATTAAACTCTGCAAAAAGGCATCAACAATATTTTCACCTAGTGCTCTATGAACACCCTTAGCTTTGTATATTAACAAATGCAACGTCATTACCTCCCCATTTCATCTACAGTTTGAATGACGTGGAGCTACTTCATTGTCAAATTATTAAGCTTTTGGATTTAACTTTTGATTCTCAATTTACTTTTAATGAACACTACGCATCCTATAATTAAATCTGCCTCTTATTTGCTAGGCTTCGTTATGCTCAACTGCGTTTAAACTTTACAGAGGATTACTGGATTGTTTCTCTCTTTCAGAGAAGCTTATTTTTTTCTACGTGCCTGCTACCAAAGGTAATACATTGCTGCGATCTCCTATTTATGTTAAGGTCAGCAACTTCAATAAGCTTTTTGGAGACTCTGACATTCATAGTTGCACTCATGCTGAACTCAACCATTTGATTTCTAACACGTTCAATTGTTTTCCCTAAGTTGTGCTTCTATTTTATTTCCACTTCTCTTATCATTGCTATACAACAACTGTATTTTGTTATTATGGACATGGTTGATAACATTCATTAAGCTCTACAGCATACATTTATTACGAAAACTGATCTTTTGAAACTTCAAACTGCCTCGATTAGTTTTTCTCTCCAATTTTGCTCATCTGCCATCAATGTTCTCAAGAGCTAGAAGGTACATTCATTGGAAATTCATGTATGGGAAATTATATAACACATTTTGCTACTGGAACTCCGTCAAACGATTTTAAATTGTCCATTACCTTTTTGCATAAGTCGAGATTGATGGCGTCAATCTCTTTCTGAATACGATTTTTAAGCTGAATTAAAACTGATAAGGCCCTGTATTCTTAACGTAATTCAATAAAAAAATGTTTTGAGCTAAATTCTAACATATTGGTTTGCAATTGATGTCGCCTGTTCTTAATACCATTTCATCTGTGAAACCATTCTCTCACAGATTGCAATCCGGTGTTAGATGTTTGGCTAGTACATTAGCTTCATCTTCCTGAAACTATTACTGGTCATTACAAGCATGAAATTCTTGAAGAGCAGGGTTACCAATTACAGATGATTGGGACAGATCTATCAGCATCTATGGAAACCATTAGTCCGTAATTATTTTCAAGAAATTTTGGGGTTATTAAACCTCTGAAGGATATTGCCAAACATATAACTTTAGATCTATTTGAGGCCTTCTTGCGACAAAGAACGACAGTTTTGCTTGTTGCTGTAATCATAGCTTCATCAGAGAAGAGAGTTCTGCAATTATATCCTAACATGGTTTAAAGCTACACATAGATAAAATGTGCAAAACTTTCTGACGCACCTTGTAGTGTTTTAATATAATATTTTTTACTTTTCTTTACTTCCGTCCAAACACTGATTTTGCATGACAATGAAGTCACTGAACGTTTGCAACACTACTTCCGCGTTGTTGAAATTTCTGTGATTGATTGCAGATCCTATGCATGGTAACAGAACTTTTATTAAACAGTTTCTTAAATAATTCATATTATTTCCAATACCTATGAGGAAAATTTTACGTGTAATAAACCGTGAAGAAACTGTTACACAACCTTTTAGTAACATGAGCTGATGTCTTCATTGCACTTATTCGTGATAAATAAATTTCAAATTACGAAGAAAATTACCGAAAAATATGATTCTCGAAAACATCAAAATACTAAGGAATTGATGCGTGTTTTACAAAAAACAGCATAAGTCCAAAAACAAAAACAAGCTTAGGCAGATATTTCACAAGAAAATGAGGTGCCTATATGAAATTTTAATCTTTTCCTTACTGGATATAAAAGTTTCCGGGCTGATATGCCGTAGTCTAATTCTTGTAAATGTCGACGTTTCGCCAAACTCTGCGGCTGACATCTTCAGGACGGTGATTTAGCAGTTTTACTAGTTATCTGATGAGTTTGACAACTAGTGAAACTGCTAAATCACCTTCCTGAAGATGCCAGCCGCAGAGTTTGGCGAAACGTCGACATCTACAAGAATTAGACCACGACATATCAGCCCGGAAACTTTTATATCCAGTAAAGATTCTGACATCGGCCGTGAAAGCCTACTTTCATTCATTTTAATCTTTTGTTTCGTTTTCTACACTTTTTTTAGTTTCCTGTATTTACATATTTTTCTTAATTATTTTTTCTTTTATAATCTCTAAAAAATGTATTTGAACATAATATGCGGTTTTTGTAAAACACGCCCCAATTATAATATATAACATGTGTCGTCAATCTATACCGTTAACTTTCTGGCGTCGATTGCTTTGCATTATTTCCAACAAAATTAAAATTTATCGGGCCAAGAAATAGTATGTATACAGGTCCAGAAACTTTTTTACGAGTGTTGGCACAACTGTACTTATATTCACAAAAGTATAGTTTCTGACCTAGTGTTGTGAATAACTATTAAATTAAATTATTCCAATATGATCACTATAGTTTATTTATCTTAAATGTCAAAATAAAACATAAACACACAAAAAAAGAACATGTTTGATGTGACATTCACACCAATATTTTGACTCGATTATTATAAAATGCAAAGTAGGGATATACTTATGGATATGCCGCATACCATTGCGAAATAATAACACCAGTATGTATTTAAACAAATTTTATAATTAGTAATCAAGCCTTATGTATCACGAAATTGTGTCGACAATATAGGATATACCGAATTACCTCTAATAAGTATTACAATCCCTAAAATAGGCGCATGAATCACCAAGACATAACATCTAATTATCTATTATGGACGCTACTGCCCGCAATAAAAAAGAAACAGCTAGATATTTTGGGTTCGCGGCAACATGACGCCCGCACTTGACCTTTGCCGATGTTTTACGGCCCTTAACCATTTGATAGAGTAATGTGTGCTGGTTTAATGCCTAAATTGCCATGGACGCCAGTTTATAGTGATTACAAATTGCCTTTTTATGTTCCTAAATTACGTAAATAAAATGGTGGGTACATAGAAAAGTAGAAGTATTAGTTTTTCAATTATGTTTTATATCTAAAAAAAAAAAAACAGTTTCGGGAAAATAAAACTATGAAAATGTTAATTCTTTTTTTCAGAATTTTCCAAACGAATATGCATATAACTTTTTCTTTTAATTAATGGGATATCATTATAGAATGAATTGATTTTTCATATCAATTTCACATGTTTGAAGGTTGACAATAGATGTGTGAGGTATAATTCTTCATATTTTTATTTCTTTAATACACATCTTATCAGCTGTTTGAACGTAAAAACAGTTCAACAGGAACAACCGTTCGCAAACCTAGTTAAACAACCAAATGTAAAATGTATGAAACAGCAAAAGTATAGTTAATAGAAAAAAATTAGTCAATTTGTCAAAAATTTTCCATATTTTAATAATCAGAAATTACTCATATGTTGCAACACTTATGCCGATCATTCAATATAGAACTTGGAAAACCAGAAATCAGGAAAAAAAGTAACCCCAAAAAAGAGTATTTTACGTGGATCAGTAAATTTGAAAAATCGACTCATTCATTCTAAATCATGTACCTGCAATCTCAAACATTAAAATGAGTGCTGCTCTTAAATACATTTTATTTTTGTCTATCTTTCTTTACCATAAACAATTTTATTCGTAGAAGATAAAACAACACTAACATCAAAAGAGTGAGAGCTTCTAACTTAGGAATACATACCTATCTTTAGAAAAAATTGGGATTATGAGCTCTTTATAAAACACAAGGGGAAAAATATCTACACACAATTAACTGATAAAATGCCACCAAGCTGGGATAGTGAAGAAATCCCCGCACTAGCAAAAGCAATGAATGGGCAATAACACTGGAAGCGAACTCGACAAGATATGGCAAGTCGTTCTTGGAATCTAGCAGGACTGGCCTAAAGTTCAGTGAACTGCTCAATCAAAGACAGCATTGCCGACTTTTCGCTTGCTGAGAGCTTGACGTATGGCTCCTAGGGGACGCACAAGTTGCACTCTCTTTGATGTAGTGAATAATCGTACATGACATGTGATAGCGATGAAAGTGGGTTTATACACTCGGAGGAATCCTGATGACGCCTATTAGGCAGAAACTCGAGTTCATTTCTAGTGCTATTTCCCTTTCGATGCACAAGAAATGCCGTAAACGCAACCGTCTCTGAATTCTGTCTTTCACGAAACTTATACTCTATCTTTACCGACGCGAGAGGATTTTGTTTTTTGAACCATGTGACAGGAATGCCAAGTCCTATTGAAGATTTAAATTCTTGCAAAGAAGCGTGTAGCGCGAGAAAGTGTCGCTTGTGAAAAAAAAAAACTTTGAAAGGAAGCCAACACACCATCGAAGTGGCAAGACCTCATTGCAATTGCTCCTCGATATTTTATCTACAATTTATAAAAGCACATAACAATCAAAATTAATAAATGAGAATTAAAAACATTTAAATACCTTTTTGATCATCGTAAACCTAGAAAATCAATCTTCACCAAGAAATTATTTGTTTTTATCGCAAATCTGGATAAGAAAATTTCCTCCAGGCTATCGAGAATCTCCAGGAAGCTTTCCAGAGTATCCAAACCATTCCTGAAATTCCTTGGCCAGAATCCGATCCCGAAAAGACACCTTCTAGTCATAACATCATTAGGTCCACTCATGGCCAATAATATTGATTTTAATATTATATCAGAGGATATATAAGAATAGATTTACCTCAAAACGACATAGAAACTCATATTTATTCGATATCGTTTATTAAAATCTAATAAATTTCGTTAATTGAAATTTCATTCTTTTCATATTGTTTTTTTTTTCACGTACATGTTTAACACTTGATTTTGTTACGTTGCGGTGTGCGGGCGTGCGGACGCACTACACTGTTTCACCTGCGGTAACCTGGTAAAATGGCGGTAAACACACGAAGGATGTACTGATGGGGTCGCGATAGTAATATTGAGAATAAAAGTCTCGAAGAATTGTAACAGTAACGGTTTATTATTAATAAATTAAATAAAATTAGGCAGAAAAAAGAAAAAAAAAACTTTAATGTTGACACGTGGTTTGACAACCAGATCGCAATTATTTATTTAAAATTTAACTAGGTAAACTGTATATAGCGGTTATTAACATAGAACAAAGGGTTACCGGCAATTACAAGTTCTGCGTTATATACAAAGCACTAGGTGAGCGATTAGTAAAGAAAAGTATAAAAGGAAACAAAACAATGGGTAAAGAAATTGGTAAATTATAAATAAAGTAGAAATACTTAGCGGTAGCTTGAAGGCGAAGGGCTTCGAAGCTAGTGTGTATGTGCTGAGAGCACGTGGTCTTTGTGTTTTTTCGAGTCAGAATGGGTCGTAGTGACTGAATGTTCGTTGAATCGGAAAAGTAAAAGAGAGACTGAGCATAGTGCATGAAGCGCTTATAAAGCCTCGCTAGGTAGGGAGAGGGACGAACCAATGGCGACGCTGAACGATGTACACAGGGTCGTAAAACTGCGGTACCGAACTTCTTGGGGTTTCGGCGCGTAAACTAAATGAATGAATTTAAAATTTGAATCTAAGTGACATAAAAATATCGCATCTGTAACTGCCAGAACCACAATAAGGAAAATGAAATTAAAATTGCCTTCAGATTAACGTTTATACCGCTGATGTTGTCTATGTTCTCGAAAGGAGAAAGCGAAAGGGAATTATTAATTAAAAATATAGGTCATTTCGATTAATGCAATGTGTAACAATTTAAATGAAAATATAAATTGCTTGCCAAAAAAATTGCAACACCTCGTAGGAACTGAGTCACAAAGCTGAAATTTTGGCAAGTGCCAAATAGTAAACCATAACCCCCAGTTTTCAGTAGTAACCCATAACAATTGGTAAAAAAATACCAACAATCAGCGAAATCTATCAATAAAATGTTACATCCCCACGATTGTTTATGCAATGTGTCTAACTCTTCGAGGCATGCTCTAAATAAGATGATGATCAATGGCATCTTGTAGGATCATATCCCATACTTGCTATAGATAACGACGAAATTCCTGCAAGGTGTTTGCTGCATGTGGTAAACGCCTTTAGTAGCGACCTATCATATCTCACAAATGCTCGATCGGATTTAAATCCGGAGAGCGAGCAGGCCAAAGAAGAAGTTCTACTTTCTGTTCGTGAAGGAAGTTGAAGTTCCGACAGGTGATTATCAGTGACTTTTTACATGGAGCCAGTTACTTTGTTAAGATTTCAGCTTTGTGATTAGACCTCCTTCGAGGTGTTGCAATTTTTTTGGCACGTAGTTTAATAGTTTTTGCTTTGGTTTAAATTTCCAGTATTTTGGTTGACACGTTATACGAGATCATCTTATTATGGAACACATAGAAAAATATAAATAAAAGAAAATAATAGCAGCTTTAATTATTACAGTACTAAGAACCTGAAAATGTGATCATTGACTAGAATGCTTAGGTTGGAAAAGAGAAAGAAACACAAAGATTGTATTTTTGTTTGTACTATGTAATTTATTTTTTAATTTTTATTTCATAGTTTCTAAAGTCCAAATGTAGTCATCTAAGTTCACAAATTTATATCAAATGGTAAGGTAATATTATTTTATTCCCATAATCTTTCCTTGGCCCTCTATATTTGATCTACTGTTTGAAATCCGTTGATCTACAACATAAACATACTGACAAAATAGAAACCGATGCCAGAACGCCTACGCAAAAATTTCATGGTTTCCGATAACCAGAAACAGCAATAATCGGTCAGACTTAACGAAAGACGTCTTGCCACGCTGCCAATCGCACGACATCCGGAAAAAAATCCCACGCAATAAACACAAAACGCGCGATTCGAAGAACCTGACCCTACGAGTGGGTCAAGACGAAACTCGCTTATTGTTAGCTGGGGTTTCGCCCATATCTGCTGGTGACGAAAATTAAGGTGCGAATGACGTTAAGGATACGCTAACATAATCTGATACGTTCGATAAACACGTCAAAACGCACTAATGGGAAAAGAAAATCGGGTCATAATGCCAGTTCCGTAGGATTTGCGTGTAAATGGATACCCCGTTGTCATGTTATTTATTTTAAAAATGGGAAAATTATTAACGCCTGGGTATTAATTTTTATTCATGATTACCGTTGAATGTTGAATTACCATGGTTCTGTGTGTGGTTATCAACTTATATAATGATATAGTGCATTAGGTATCCACTTAAAAAATGTTTGCAATTCTAATGTTGTTTAGAATTTTGATTGATGACTTTTCATATCAATGTGTTTATGCATATAATATAATATGTCATTAACTATGTCTTTGGTTCCTCGTCCTTCACCTTTTAGGATTCGTATTTGTTCTTATTTCTTGAAAATTGCTTCGCTTTTAGATCTCTTAGTTTATCATTATAATCTCTCAAGCAATAATGACATTTCCTCTGCTATTCTGAAAACTGCAGCACTTAATTCTTTTGGATATATATGTATTTAATGAATAAAGTAAGCTGTATGGGTAATACGGTCTTTAAAATAAAACTGCTTAATCACCTCAATATTTCGTCATATATTTTATGACTTCATCAGGAGGACATCTACAATATTACAAAGAATATGAACCAATAGTAATGAAAGATGTAAAAATAATACTTACAAAATTCAAATATAATAATCAAATTATACGTACTTAAAAATTAGAATTTTTGAAAAAGTCCAAAAAAAACATTTTTGAAAATAAGGTAATGTTACTAGATATTATGTAAAATGTTGCAATAAATATAGTTAAGTTAATTTGTGTCTGTTTTGAATTTAATAGAATTTTGATTACTGTTAATATGAACCATTTCTAGAAATAAACGCTTTTTGTAATTATTTTCAACATCAAGAATTTTAGTATTATCCATCACATTACTTCGCAATTTTGATATTTTTAAAATCTTTTAAGTATAATGTAACAACCATAAGAACAATCTTTACAAAAACTAAAGACAAGGTACCAATTTTGGTAAGTGATTTGGTATTTGTCCAATTCCTTGCCGTGATTGTCAAGGTTGTTATATTGGTCAAACTTCTCAAATGCTAAAGAATAGAATAACCCAACCAAAAGTGATAGTCGTATAGGTAAACGTTCATGTGCCTTGTCTTTACATTTTCAAAATTTAGACCACAATCCTAAAATTCTTGACGTTGAAAATAATTACAAAAAGCGGTTATTTCTAGAAATGATTCATATTAGCAGTAATCAAAATTCAATTAATTTCAAAACAAACATAAATCAACTTAACCATATTTATTGCAATATTTTACATAATATCTAGTAACATTACCTTATTTACAAAAATGTTTTTTTGACTTTTCAAAAAATTCTAAATTTAAAATACGTATAATTTGATTATTATATTTGAATTTTGTAAGTATTATTTTTACATCTTTCATTACTATTGGTTCATATTCTTTGTAATATTGTAGATGTCCTCCTGATGAAGTCATAAAATATATGACGAAATATTGAGGTGACTAAGCAGTTTTATTTTAAAGACCGTATTACCCATATAGCTTAGTTTATTCCTTAACGAAGTTCCGGTCGGTACTCCTTTTCAAATATGTATTTAATAATAGATTAATACCTTTGGAGTCTTTTGTTGTAATTTCTAATAAACGACCGTCTTAACTCTGTAACATCGTGCTGATATCTCCACCGCCTCATAGATCAGCCCTGTATACAAGGTCTTTCTCGTTTAATATTTACAGCAAGTATAACTGTATTCTCCTGAACCTAAAATCTTGTCGTACTAGCCAATTTAAGATGAAGATGCGAAACATATTATTCGAAGAACAGTACGGTCTGGTTTGTGTGCTCTGTCTTTATGGACTCTCTTTGCGTGTTGCCGATGTAGAGTCGTTATAAAAAGAATTTTCGGTCTTTTTTAAGCTTATATATGTGCGATGGGTATACTTATATTTTAAGTTTAACTTACCTGTATTAGGTTGTCAACTTGTGGTCAAACAGAATATACTTTAGGTACCTCTATTAAACTCATATGTTTATGCATATATATAGAGTTAGATGATTATTTAGCAATAAAGGCGCTATTATTAAATGTTAGAGAAAATAAAGATTCTTACAGTCGCGAGCAAATGTTATAGGCACCCTAAATTTTGGGCGAATATCACAGTAAGAAATGAGAAAATAAAAACTTGTAGGTAATACATTATAAATATTTTAGTATTTTAAGAGATCTTATTATTTTTTGCATATTAGAGTGTTTTTAGTACAGCTATAATACTTTTTAGATGGGAGGGGGAAAGTGACTTCTCGAAGACTTGAAAATATATTTAAAAAAATAATATATTTACAAAAGGTATCTATAAAGACTATTGTAACCATAAAGACAATTATATAAACGTTGAAATAACTGTCACAAAAAAAATGCAAGAAACATGAAACCCATTAGTTTTATCAGAGGTGCCTATAACATTTGCTCGCGACTGTATAAGAAAACTAGATACAAATAATCCGTAAGAAAATTAAGAAGTTTTCAAAATTAACTAAAACCTTTATTTTAATTTAGCGAATGCTTTTTTTGGCGTAATGATGTACGCCAAAAAAACATTCACTAAAGATATGCGCTCGTTCATAAACTTATAAAACATTTACAGTTATTTGCACCAGTTTTCCCTAATAACAAACTTAGTTAAGTAGAGACTCAGCTTAAAGTGAACCTTAAGGTGAATATGTTTTGCACTGTCGAAACTAGGAATAAAGCTTAGTTAAGTATTGAAAACGGATGGCAACACTGTCAGACAGTGTGAAAGTGACTTGTAACCAAAGTAACGAACACAGAAAGAATGAAAATATTTTTAATTCTTGATACGAGTTTTCGAATTTTTATTATTGTTGTATTGTGTGCGGTTTTGTGTTGCGTTGTTAGACGGACCAAAGCCCTAGTAACTCTCCTAGTATGCCTCGTGACTGTAGACAAATGAGTACCGCCAAAATCTCCAATACATGTTAGGTGAGACCTTGTTGCACACAGTCTCAGGAATATTAACAGCTAATTCATAAAAGCAACACTACACAAAAATAAATATCCCCACAACAATAAATAAAACACCGTAATACAACAAATAAAAGTCTTCTTTAACTTGCCGCAATACTTGTAATTTGAAACCAAAAGTGAGGTTAACTCAACCTTCAGCCGGGCAAATCTTCGGCTTATTTTGAATAACACTTAACTGGTCCTTAAACAGCGGTGCAAAACGAAATCATAGTTTAGGATCTACTTAAGTCTTAAGTTAAGCTTAAGTATAACCGGTGCAAATAGCCGTAAGGGCGTCAAATCAGGAGGTCGAAGAGATAATGCTATTGCGGTTCTCGTGGTTATAAACTGTTCACCAAAAGCTTTTTTTCAAAAAGAATTGTACGGTCCTTGCTGTATAAATAGGGCAATTGTCATTACTTTTTGATAATTAGTGACACAATACGTTGAATCACGCTTATGTATAATATTTAAGACTGTTGCTGTAGTTGAGATTGCCCTATTTTGAAAAGCAGATATAAAACGGCCAATTACTTCTTGAGCACTGCTGTCTGACTTTAATTATCATTTAATTATTTTTCTTCTTTTCTTCACGATGAATTAACATTCCAGCGGAAAGAAATATAGCAAATTGAAGTAACCACAAAGCTTATGAACATTTTAAATGAAAAAGAAATAATAAAAGGCCGGGATGAGAAGAAATATCTGATAGCAGCGAAGACCTACATTCATCAATGCGTGCCAGATTTGTACTGCCACTTGCATTTGTTTGGAAGACTGCGTGCAGGAGCAAAGGGCGGTGTGATGTGTGGTCTCCGATTCTCACTGCAATATGTATGGCAACTACAGGCGGGTTTTAGCTTCCTATTGGTAAACGTTCACGGGCCGATATTGTATACTAAAAACAAATACCAAACAATTACCACATTACTGCTTGAATTTCCTTTTCTTCCCAACATCTTCTAAAGCAAAAATGTATTTTATATCGCCAATAATATCGGGCGAAATAGCAAACAATTACCGTCATAAAATCCATTCGAAGCGATATTTATGGATCGTTAACTCTCAAGTTTGCTAGCCACCGTATGCGCATAATCTACACGTCCGGTGCTCCGGCTTTAAGATGCTCACCGCCACTTGCCTACAATCTCGACCGTTCTTCGAAGTTTAATTGACTACTAGGGCCGTATCGAAAAAGCTGTCGAGTTTTATGCGAAGACAAGCTTCTGGAGTGCGCCTGTTCGAATATAGAAATCCTATCCGGCGCAACTTTACGATTCGCCATCGAAGCCCCGATCCGCAGCGTGTGTTGCCTTCGAGAGCCTAATCGATATTAAGAATCTCCTCGACCTTGCACGTCCTGAGGGCGATTTTCTTGTTGCTTTACTTAGTATCTATATACTCGGCATGTAAAGTACAGATTGTTTCGAAGTCGAGATGTTTTTAGAACGAACAAATTAATCCAGGTACATTGAAATACAGGGTATTGCAATTGAAGCGAGCCACCTCAAATAACTCTTTACTTGCTGTGATTTATATAAAATTCCGAAATCTGCCAATTGTCATATCATGGGGGATAACTTTTAATGACTTTTGAACACGATCCATCTTCTCTATTCAAATTTATAGGGTGGGATCGGCCACGCTCCCAGGAATGATTTTAATCGTTCCCGTTCATATGACAATTGGCAGGTTTAGAAATTTTATATAAATTACAGCAAATTATTTGTGATGACTGTACCGCACGCACCATCCCAAATACGAACAGTAATATGCAGACCTCGTTATATGTATAAAGCGCATGCTGCCGTTCGTAGTTGACGTGGCTTCTGCTGTATATCTTTAATAAATTTATTCAGTTATCATTACTGTCAACTTATTTCGAAACAGAGTGTGCATACAAATCATTAGGTGCTAGGTATTTCAACTAGACCGACCGGTTCAAACGTTGTTCATTGCATGGAATGCTGCATGCCACGTGCATAAAAATAATATTTTATCACCAGTCGTTGTTGCAGCGTGTGACCATAAATTTAACTTTATGGTCGCGTTAAAATATATGTGTATTAGCTGTCATTCACATTTATAACTTATGATTAAATGTTAATAACTGAAGCTCCACTTTGGCTCACAATTAAATTAATTAAACACCTGCTATAGTGAATTTAACGCAAGGCCATACGAACCTTATGGGAGGTGTTTCCAGTGTTGTCAAATATCCTAGAATAAGCAATTTATATTTTTTTTCCTGTTGTTAAAACAACCAACGAATGTCTGTTTGAGAACTGTAAAAGCAATATTTAAAACATATTTAAAAACAACGTTAACTGTCAAAATGAATAAGGGATTACTTATACACGTACACTGTTGAAAATTTTAACACTTTTTTGACTAATTTAATAGTCAGGAGAGGTCCACACTGTTTTCGTGTTATTTTGTCGAGAACTATAGAAGTTTAAATTTGACGAACAAAGATAGTCAAGCATTGTCTATTGCTAAGGGGTTATTTTGTCCAACTAACACGTGGAATTATGATATACTTCAGTCACATTTTATTTGATCTAAACTAGACAAATTTACTAGCTATTTAACTAAATGAATGCGATCTATTGGATGATTTAACACCGTTTTCTAAACACAACGTCTTTTTAATATGCAACTCCTATTTCTTAGTGCTAATAATTTCTCTCTTTAAGACGTTTCTCAATTATAAATATACAGAACCACTACAACACATTCAAAAGTTTTGGGTTTCAGCTAAACGTACTAATTAAAATGATTTTTTGAGAACCATTATAAAATTAAGTGATGTTTATGCTATTTTGATTCAAATCTGAACTAATTACGTAAATAGTTGTTCCTAATACATCTTTAAGATGTTGAAATTTTTTATGCCCGCTGGAATTAACGTTTAATAACACAAGGCTACACTTTGCAGGTCAGTTACGTCTGGTGGTTTGTTTGGATATGTTAATACGCAGAAACAAACTCGAAAACAGATACACGTGCAATACAGGTGGTGCGTATAATGCAATACCGTATTAGATTAGGTGGGGTTTCTATATTTCTATCCGAGAGAAAAATTCTGATTGGTTGATGCTTCTGAATATCTAGAGAAAATAGTAAATCCTTATATCTGAACAAAGAATTCACACCAAATTCTAGTAATTTCTGTTCTACTAAACACATGTAGTCGATTCGTCTGGCAAAGTTTGGAAAAATCAACACTAAAATATTTGACTAGTGCAAAATTAACGCCAAGACCGTAATATTTTCAACAGTGTAAGCAATGCCTAATAATAATAATAATAATAATAAGAGCTTATTGTCATCGTCCGAAAACATAGACCTTGTCATCACATACAATACAGATAATGTAAGAGAACACATATAAAATTCAAAAGCAATAACACGTACATCACAATAACAAACAGATAAAAGACAAAAGGACAGCTCTAGTTACTGAGGAATTCCTCGATACTATAAAAAACATGATTCAGCAAATGATCAGCCAATGCTTTCCGAAATAATCCCAGAGAAGTAACATCTTTCAAGGCCCTAGGCAATTTATTATAACATTTTACTGCCATATAGTAGAAGCCATTTTCAAATAATTTTGTATTATGCATAGGCACGCTCGGGTCCTGCTGTGACCTTGTACTCATACTGCAATAGTTGTCTTTATTTTTCCTAAAAGTATTTTCATGTTTTTTGTAAAACGTTAACAACTCGTATATATACAAGGATGGAAGAGTGTATATTTGCAAATTCTTAAAAATATCACGACAAGACTCCCGCAATTCAGCTCCCACCATACACCGCAAAATCCGTTTCTGAGATACAAACATAGCAATTGTTTCGCTTGCGGAGAGCATATTCAAAAGACGATGCAGTAACGCAAACGGGACTCGACGTAGGCACAATAAAATGATTTAAGAACATTAATGTCACAGTAGCGTCGAAGATTGCAGACCGCGAATACTGCCGAGCATAGCCGAGCATTTAGGGCAACACAATGGGACTCCCACTTTAGGTCATTATCTACGAGGATACCAAGAAATTTACAAGTAGAACTTTCCGGTATAGACTTGCCATTACATTTAATGTATAAACTGGTAGGACCGCGGACTTGGCTATTTTTAAAGTGAATCAACTCAGTTTTATCTTTGTTTAAGGTAAGTCCATAAGATCATCACACCACGCTACCATACTGTTGATTGTATTATTCGCTGAGTTAACTACATCATATATAGACCCAGTCCCAACGCAACTCGTGTCATCAGCATATTACGACAATAAACACTTATCAAGATATCGAGACAGGTCATTAACATAAATATTAAAGAGTACGGGACCCAAGACTGACCCTTGAGCTACTCCACATGATACATTCCAACATTGAGAAGAGAATGGCCGTGACATATTATCCCGTTCACCGGTTATGCTAACGAAGGATTTGCGATTTGTTAAATATGATTTAAACAAGTTGTAAGCAACCCCACGTACACCAATTCCTAGCAGCTTTTCCAGCAAAATGTGGTGGTCCAGAGTGTCAAAAACCTTGCTAAGGTCAAAAAACAACGCCATCACACACTCCTTCCGATCAAGCCCACTGTACACCCTATTCAGCACATTAAGAATTGCGTCACAGATGACCTAGTTTAGGATAACTGACATATATTTCTGAAAACATAATAGTAATATGACAACATCGTAAAAGAGAAACGGATAGATTTGAAAAAAAAACTTGAAGGTATGAAAAGGGAGGCACTTTTCGTCTTAATAAGGAAAATATGCACATGGTACTATTTGGTGCAAAATTTTATAGACATATTAATGGTTAAAAGAGTGACAAGTTTGTGTTTGTTTTTTAAAAAGCTTATAATTTACAATGAACACATTAAATTACCTTCGAACGGGGCAATAATGCAATAATTTTTTTCAAACTTGGCGTTTTTTTCATAAAGAGTAGAAGCTTTGAAAATAAGGGAACGTAGTTCATTTCCATATTTAAAAGAAGAAATCAAAATACATATACATGGTCAAGAAAAGAACCTTTAAAATACATACTTGTTTCTTTTGCGAGTTTGCACTTAAATTGTGTACTCCTAAATTTATTAGAAACACCATGTAAATTCTGAGCACCAAAGCCAAACTTTGCAATTCTCTATTTTTTTACTGACATCGGAATTTCCAACAGACTAACCAGTCTTGGTACTATATCTGTGGGCATTATGTCTCACAATTTTAATTCGTTGTTTTGTTTTGTTAGTCAGATTTTATTTACCGTGTTTTACTTTGAATGTCTAGATTTAACTTTTTACTCTTGAAATCTCTATTTTGACGTTTTTTAAGACCTGAGGATGGCGTGCCATAGCCGAAACATGTCTTAAAATATATTAAACATTTTTTTTATAAATGTAAGTACGTTTTCTTCATATACACTTTCACTAAGCACATTTAATGGATTTCAACATATGAAATAATATGTTGATGTGTATAACGTCAAAATCTGATAAACACAAGAACTTTTCCATACCATTTTCCGCCTTAGGTCGCCAAAAGTGTGACTGAAAATTGGCCATACTGTATTCGATTTGCTGAAATTACTGTAGATTCGATTAAGTATAGACACATACGATCTACAGTGCACCATCAGTTATCCCCGCAATGAACTAGTATTACGTACTTTGTCATGGCGATAAATTCAAACATAGTGCATAATAAAATAACTTCATTTTTTTTTCAAATACTGTTTTATTTATATTAACTCGTACAAAAATAATAAAGAATGACTAGAAAAATGAGAAACAATTGCAACAGATTGCTTAAGAAGAATTCCTAATAAAAATATGAGCTAATATCTCCATGCCACTTATTATTGATAAATAGGTATCAAACATTCAAACTGGAAAGAGCAAGAAACCGAAAAAGGCTTATTCTCGGAAACAGCAAAAAATGCTAAGGTGTATTAATCAGGATTTTTAAATTCAAATGTAACATTTATAGCCACAGCCTGCAATGTTAACTCTCTAGCGTCAAAATTCATTTTTATTTTTACCAAACTTAATAATTTATCGACCCAAAAATAGTGTATATCATACGTCCAGAAGTTTGAGGCAAAAAGAATTGCAATACTTTAACGTCAAATATCTGGATTTTTCTTAAGAAAGGAGCTATTTGGTTACGAGGCCTTCTAGAAAAAAAAATGCGTCTCCTAAATTTAAAAAAAATCCTGCCCTTGGATCCAAGATGAAAAAACTGGACCAATCTAGTTAAAAAGTTTTTTCTCCGCAAAGTTTCCCTAATAGGAATTTCAAAGAGATTGGTGATGTAACAGAGCATCGATTTAAAAAAAAAAAATAGAATACTCATAATGAAAATCATGATTTAAATTGTTAACCTTTTTTTTTTGTTGGCACTGAACACTATAACAACAAAAATGTCTGGCAATTAACATTTTTCATTTGGTTGTTTCCTACTAAATTATATGCATAACATGCCAGTCTGATTATTTTGTTCATATGTAATGTAGAATTCAATATTTTAACCCACACAAAATTTATAACGCCATAACATTTTCATCACTTCTAAATATATGCAATCAGCAAGAATACTCTCTTTCAAACCAAAACTAGAAATTACCATCTTATTATTGTATCTGTTATCAATGTTATAACAAAACCCTATAAACCATTTAATAAAATTTAGCTCATTTTTGTGGTAAAATTGATTTTAGACTCTTGTCTTTAAAGATTTATGAACGCATGTTTTTACTATATTTAAAACTGAATTTATTTAGTGGTGTACATATCGCTTGCAGATACGCCCATAACTTTCGCAATATATAAATAAAACTAGCTAATTTTAAAATCTCCATCATGTCAAAATCGCGGGCTTAAATATCCCATTGACGCATGCAGTTCTGAACGAATGAGTACATCTAAACAACTAACATTAGATCTTCTAACAGTAATCATAAAAAAGAACAGTTTTAGGTGGTATATACAAATAAAAATTACAAAATAATTTGGCTACTTAAATATATAAAACCTTTTAATTTAGTAGATACGAAACCCCTGTCGTAAATTTTCACTACATTAACAGGTTTACAAAACACGATTGTTCTTCACACTTGCGAGGTAGCTCTTGGCCGTGAATCATTGTCTGAGATTTTTTGGCAAACATAAAGGTATGTGTGAATTTTCGATTCATCGTAAACTAGGTATAGTACAAGTCTCGTTCCCATTATCTTTTTTTCATGGTGCCAAAATAGTGGTTCTAAATATTATGATCCAGACAATATGGGCGAACATAATATACGAAATTGCATTTATAAATATTCAGGCGCAAATTGATGTGCTAAACACGACAGGAGATGCGTAGATATTTTATACTCCTAATATACATTCCAGGGTGTAATAAAAATAATTAAAATTAAACATTTATATTGGACATGTCCCGGAAATGTTTCGTTAAACTTTTAAATACAGATACCGTGGGGCTCACTTCTGGGTGTCGAACAAAAGAAGCGTCACGCTAATAATTTACAATAATAATTATTATTACAATAACAAATTGCAATGTTGGAATGATGCAATACACTATATAATTGGAAATGTGCCAGACTTTTTAGTAGCACGTGTGTGACTAATCTGTTTATATTGTGTGTGGACACTAAATAGTTGTTAAGCTTTAGGGATAATAATAATTGTAAAGTAGATCTTATTTGTGGGAAATTTTGAAATATTTGATTTGGCTTACCTTAAAAGCATTAAGGAAAACACCAAAAATGTGCTCGAGCAACACAAAATCATTGAACAAACATTTGTAGTTTTGGTTCGTGCTTAGTATAGTAAAAATAAAAATAAATAATTGAATAACATTTTCCTGATTAGAATAGACTATTTTTCAGCAAATTTCTTAGTAAGATTGGCGACGCTGGTTAATTTAAATTATACTTCAAATTGTGACAGCTGTCAGAAACGGTTGCATTCGATTTTTAGTATTTTATTCTAACATGTTAGGATTACAACACAAAACATTTAATTATCGAAAATTACTTCAGAACTGGTCGAAAATTAGATAATGAGAAATGGGTTTATTATTAAAATTTTGATACGAGAACAATATTGTTAATGGTTTCACAAAACATAATTAATGACACCATTCTCGATAAAGGTTTTTTTTTTTGTCTGATGAGGCTCGGTTCCATTTTTCTGGTTATTTAAATAAGCAACATACGAGAATGTGGTGGGCAGGAATCCTTACGAATTCGTAGAAACTTTATTACAACCGCACACTCAGAAAAGTACCTGCATTAAGCTAACCAAAATTTCGTTAATTAACAATGCTGTTTGGTTGAATATCGCGAACCAAAATTTTTTGTTACAGGAACGAAAAAAAAATTCAACTCCTTGAGGCGTATGACGTGAAAATTGTTGAAATAATTTAGTTATGATAACCAAAATTTAAGTCAAATTAACCAAATCCTTTTAGTTAGTTCAAATATATGTTGTGCTTCAATTTATCAAATTTCGAATATTCTATTTAAATAAATATTTAATGAACGAACTATAATCTTTAATCTTGTTTCAAGAACGTACTTATTTGAGGGAGACATGTGGTGACATGATATTGTAAACACGTTAAGTGTTTGTTCTGCATATTTGGGGTTGATCCGCCGCTGTAGTATGCAGTTAAAGAAGTCGCTCTTCCAACGATTACAGCTCCTATTAGGCGTTTATCTCGTAAATATACCAGATTAATATGTTATAAACGTACTTATCACCCTAGTTGTGCTAAATATGTTCTGTTACTTGAGTGAAATGGGCGAAACGCCATCTATGTGACAATTTCTGTAATACATGTAAATATTTAACGTATTTGCTGTGTTGTATAGGGAAAAAACTGCCACAAAATTGATGTGCTACTATCGTACTGACATTCTTCAATTTCTACAATCCAAAACGTAATTTGATTTAATGCTTCAGATTTGTCTAGCTAACCGCATTTTTAATTGAATGGAAAAAAAAAAACTGGTAATATTCAGGGAACCATTTTTATTGTTAATTGGAACAAGTTCAAACTATAATTTAACTAAACCGATTCAAGCTAAATTCTTTCTTTATAGAACCCGAGAAATTGCTTTGGTTTAACTCAAATTTGGGTCATATACAATAACCAAAATTAATCCAACATAGTAACTTTTCTGAGTGTGATTTCCTTTTGTGATCTGAAATGTTTTATTCGCGAATTAATATTTTATCAGTGGCATCAAATTTTAACATTTTTCTATGATATTTTATTTTCATAATCAGGTAAACTTGACTCAATTTTGTATGTTTTCTCGAGTCTATAATAACAAAAAAAAATCAACAAAGAGTTATTTTGCTAAGTCAACACAGTAACTTTTCTGAGTGCAGCAAATAGGTGTGTAGCAGTATCAAGGGAGACGAATTATTGGACTTGTATATATTAACCAAACAATAACTGCTGAAAGATATTGAAACGAATTGTTACAGCTGTTTAGCAATGAACTTAATGATGACAAACTTAGAGAAGGATTTTTTCACCAAGATAGCGTTCCGGCACACAAATCTCGAGAAACAATAGCTTTTTTGGAACATTTTCATTAATTTTCCTGCAAGATCTCTGAACTTGACCATTTTAGAAACTTTATATTCCCATATTTAAAGAATACCGTGCAAGACCAGAAATCACACGATTGAAAAGCTTCGTAATGCTAGTAGAGATTTCTATGCCGATATAAGCCCACAATCCCCAACTCCTCATATATGGTTTTGAGAACATGAAGTATATAAAGCTCGACTTCAAAATAATGGGCAACGTGTTCAGCATTACCTTTAGCACTATTCACAATGTAACCTATAAAGAATGATTTTTTTAAATATTTTTTGCACAAATTTTACGTTTTATTAATAACTGCAAAAATACGTGCATGCACTGTAACCAACAATTAAAAAAAGGATGGTCTACTCTAATCAGGAAAGTGTTTAAAAGCATGGTGTAAGTACTTACAAACATAAATATTTTCTCATGCATATGCTTTCTAACGTACCGGTGAAGTTATTAACAACAAAATGAGACATGTTGATTTACATTTTTCAATTTCAATACTATGCCCGATATAATTTATATGTTGTGCCACACTCGATAACTCAAACCTCCCATAGCGATAATATACCATGTCTTCCTTACATCAAGTTCAAATCGCAGATTTCGTCCAATGTAAACCTTATATTTATACAATCATGGCATCAAATTTTGTATATTGCCCGATTCTTCGTTATCATTCGATTTGCCTTTCAGGTTCCCAAAGAGATTTCTTAATGTGTTAAGTTGAAGCGTATATTCAGAGATTTTGTGTGCGAAGAAAACTAAAAAAGGATTTGTATGACTTTTGTCGTCTCATCGATTGTTGCCCTTCGCTTTATGCGTCATTTATATTATTATGGTACATTGTCTTGTTATTCTTTTGTTCATATAACTTGCCTTGATTTCCATTTAAAAATTTTCGTTGCATTTTATTTCAACCATGAAACAAACAATTTAAACCACATCTAGTACTAAACTGCTTGAGAATGATTAGAGTTTCATACCACGAAAAAAAAAGTTATCCGTATGCAAATATGCATCCTGCATACTCAAACACGTGCTTTGCTTACAACTTACTATTTGTGCTATAGTAAAGCCCCTTATTTGTCTAGGCAAATAAAAATTTGTAATTTTCGTCTCACAATAAACAAAAGTATTTATGGTTCCTTTTCTTATGATAAAACATTATTTACAATACATAGCAGTCGGTGCATGACCTAATTAGATAACATTTTTATGATTTCGTAAGTTTTATTAATGGAAAGTTTCCTAAATTACTATGTGCTGCCATTGTAACGATTGTTGAAAAAGAATTTATTATTACACTTGCTGTTTTACTAATTAAATAAGTGTGCGTAAGAATTTAAAGAGTGTAAATAGGAATTTTATGATTCAGATGTATAAATATTTAAATCATTTCCATTAAGAAATTGTTAGGAACTAAATTCAGTTTATTCAGTTTGTTAAACCTTTGGAAGGAAAACATGTTGCCATCTTTTTATTTGACATTCATCGAAAAGATAAATAATGAAAATATTCCAGTAAGCTATATTCTATTTACGATCATATAATAATAACAAATTACTGTTATATAACATGCAAATTTTGTTTTGTTTCTTTCTTTGATGACAGATTATAATATATTAGAATTTCTTACACAAACAGTGAATATAGTACCTAAGCAAAATAGAACATTAGATTTTTAACGACTCTCCCAGCGACCTTCAACTTAATGATCTGTTATTACCATGTCATAAATAATAAAAGAAGGCGTTTTCCTATGTATCGCATATGGATTGGATATATCCTATGTTCGATTCACGTGTTACAGGGTAACCCTGATGTGTAGGAACACCTGATTTCTGACTAAATCATGGGTTCTATTAAAAAGTAACATTAAAAAATGTTTTTGTAGTATTTTTATTCTACTCTGTGGCATACTTTGATTTTCAACAACTATTACATGTTTCGTAATATGATGTCTTCGGTAATATTTTTTAAATGAATCACCCTGTATCTTTTCACATTTTGAAGATGATTAGTAACGACAAAATATTAAAAACAAGACAATCCATAATGAATGTTGAAACTAAAGACCTTCAGCAGCGTGACAATAACTTAGTCTGTCAAAGAATGACTGATTTTCCAACTCTTTGAGCGACTAAGGTTCAGTGTTACAGACTTAAGTTTCAAATGCTTCCAAAGAAAGAAGTCTAATGGACTCAAATCGGGTCATCGCGGAGGCAATCCAAAATACCCTCTTCTTCCTATCCAAAGCTGTGGAAATAGTTCATTAAAGTATTCATTTTTAGTGAAAGATATTTTTTTTTGAGTTTTTCGGTTTAATTTATTTCAAATTATTACAACTAAGTATACCTCTTTAGACGTTTCGACTAATTTTGTTTGTCTAAATAAATGTAAATAAATATAAAAAAAAACATTCTTCAAAATTAAACCAAAGAGACCTAAATAACCTATTTTAATGAACTATCATTTTAAACCAATTTAGTTTAAAATGATAGTTCATTAAATAGGTTATTTACTTTTAATTTCTGTATTACAACTATGGTTGTAATTCCTTATTAAAGGAATTTGTCAATCTATTCTAAAATTTATATTTAACAACTGCGGAAAACCACACACATATTAAAATATCAATTTAAAATACAAACTCTAAAAGTTAAACACATATACATATTGAGAGCCGTGATATTTTTCTTAACATATTTTTATTTATGTGGGTAAGTGTGCACAAATGTTGTTTATGTATATTACCGGTCATTGAAGTTACGACAACTATTAGTAAATTACCGCTAACTAAATAAAAATGACCGAAATTTGAAAGAAAATAAAAATGTATTCCAAGATTTACAATTCTCAGAAATACTATAATCTTTGAAAAACTCAAGAAATTCAGGCTTGTTTCCAAAATACTTCAAATCTCAAGTCTTCTCTTCTTATATGGTCCTTTAAACAATGCCGTCAATCTCTAGTACTATTTTAGTCATCACGCTCAGAGTCAAAATATTTTTGTTGTGCCTTTTTAGTTTTACTCTCTTTTGTTTAATTTTATATTTATTATCCTTTGATGTCCTTCAGATCTCTCTTTAGAAACATTCCATGGTTTTCTTTTAAAATTTCTATTTTTTTATAGCATCTTACAACAAACACAATGGTATAAACAGGAAATTGCTAAAAAAAAAAAGCTTGTCATCTCATTAACAAGTAAAAGTCGTAAAACTTTTTATTTCCATTTAATTAAAAACAGTAGCAGATTTGTCACTGGTTTTCCAATAAATTCTGTCACTAGAAAAAGTTGTCTACTAGCCTTCCGAATTACACGCTGCTATATGAAGTGGAATATCATTTCTTTTTTATATAATATTATTGGTATTATTTATTAGAAATACGAATCAATGTTCGAATAAAACGTATCAGTTTAGATATAACATTGCGTGCACCTTTCAACCTTAATAAGTCACGCTACAATTGTTAAAAATAGACGCGTAACATGTAATAATAATCTAACACATATCCATGTAATCAGAACCACGCAGCACGATACCTAGTGGCTCGTATAGGTATTTAATTAAGCGAGTGAATCAGTTCCTCTTTTAAAAACGCTATAAATAATTATCGACGAAGTGATTTCTATCTTGCGAGGTAAAAATAGAAACAATAACGCTTTACGTATTGTTAAGTGCAATAATTGCATTCCGTATATATTTATATTGATCGCGCGCTAACGGGTTTTCAGATACCGGTGCGCAAGTAATTGAGCGATCAATTTTACGCCCTATAAAAAATTTATGGTTGCAGCGCATATTTACGTGCTTAATGGGCGTTCAGCGGTATTGTTTAAACGCTGTGTGTTATCTCAGTTAAATACATTTTGTATAATATTCTGCGATAAATACCTACATATTAGCTGTATAGGTATAGATATTTCTAGTTGATGTATAATCTGCTTCCGAAAGATATCGTTGTATAGTACAATTAGTACATAATAGAAAAACGTTTTCTTTTTAATTATTTTAAGGGGAGGTTTACATATATATATATCGGAAAAGTCCAAAAACTTTGAGCTTTTTTTTTCAGACAAAGGAAAAGATATACGAAATACCGCTTTTTCTCAATAAATATATTAAAACTTGAACATTAAAAAAATATATTTTTTTAATGACAAGACCACTATAACGTTCGCTATTTGTATCTAGGTAGCAGTGTGCACAGAAAACACGGTCAAACTGCGTAAACTCTAGCATACGCAAAAGTGATCCGAAATTGAAAATAAAAAGAAGAGTTAGAAATATATTAAATTTGTTGAGGTTATACCTAAATTTAACCAAATAAGTCGAAAGCAAACAATGGCAGATACCTGGACTTTAATTTGATTATTTTCTATTTCTTTTTGTGTGTATGTGGATATAAAAATGTGAAATATTGCACATTTTAGTTATTATAGGTATAACCTCCAATAAAAACTGTTTACATTAAGAAAACAAAAGAATTAAGTTGATATATTGAACATTTGAAGAACTAGAACTTACGCAGATTTGAAAAATCATGTTTCGAGAAAAACGCGTTCAGAGTTTCTCAGCAAACATTTTTACAAATAGTTCAACATACACTTAGTCAGCTATTCCAACACCATACATTAATCCTTCTTCTTTTTCATACTTCTGCATTTGCAAAATTTGTTGCTTCCCTTTAGACAGCACAGCAAGTTTTGCAGCGTTGGACATATTCTGCTCTGCTCGTTGTATGCGCTGACGATCAGAATTGATGACGAATTTTTTGGCATCAAGTCCTACTGCAATTCCCACCGCATTCATTATTTTTAATACAAAAAAGTAACCTTCATTGAATAAATTTGCGGCAATGTAGGTAGCAAGTTGAATTGTTT
Source organism: Protaetia brevitarsis (assembly GCA_004143645.1). Taxonomy (NCBI): domain Eukaryota; kingdom Metazoa; phylum Arthropoda; class Insecta; order Coleoptera; family Scarabaeidae; genus Protaetia; species Protaetia brevitarsis. The sequence goes on along the minus strand of RXPK01005025.1, from coordinate 49,254 downwards.
ATGGGTCGCAGTGTAAATCTTTTGGAGCTAGTTTCTACACACATGAACTAAACGAGTCGTTTCAGTTTTGATAATTTTTTCCAATGCATCTTTGCAAGAAATCACTCTAGAAAAAAACTTCATAAATCGGGCTAATAGTATCTTGATTTTTTTTTTTTGCAAAAGAGGGTTATGTATGAATAAAGCAAGCTCAATCTTGGCTTCTGCAACGCGCCACTTACACAGGCTGTCAACACATTTTGGACAATAAATGTGTCGTGGATCCGCGTCGGTTGAATATTTATAATGGAATGTAGCCCAAATAGCTGCCTTCATTTTTATGCAGAATCTGGATGTTGTCTAATTGCCAGTCCATAGTACACTACTGTTAAATTATCAATAACTTTGTCAGTCAGTTTACCAGCGCCCTTTCTTCAAAGTCCACTCATTCTTTTTTGTACATCTCCAACGCATTTTCTTTTTTTTCTTGAACAGTAACATCTTCGTACGGCTAAAAATCACAAATTGCTTAAAAAGTTGTCGTGTCTCAGTCGCCTATAAATCGTGCGAAAATTTCTTTTAAGGCATCGCATCGACTTCCATTTTTCCTGTGCTACTCTGATGATCCGTAGTACGGTTACCTTTGCCATCATATTCTAGCCAGCTTTTCTAAGAAATTTAGTGTAAGTAAGTGCAGCTGCAATAAATTGATACATTTTATGGTAAGTAGTTTTCTAAAGCGGGGGAATGTGTGTTTTAAGTAAAAGAAATATTGTTAGATCAGTTTCTTCAAATGTGCGTTTTATTTCGGATCTAATTGCTTCATATTATTGTAATATAAATAGCTACTCTGTCGTTTATTTGTGATCCCGACTGCAGTGGCATTTCTAATCATTAAAGACAACTATACATACACTAACAAACAATAAGTATGATATTCGACCCGAGCAGCCCCGAGTCGAATATGGTATTGCATCTAATATGCTCCGTTTGTGTTCGGTACACCCGCTCTTTTAATAAGCCGTAGCGGCTTAAACAATGCGAATATTACGAAACCGCTTTAACCATGTATGTTATATATTTGGAGCTTTCAAAAAATGCAAAAAACCAAAAATCGATTTTTCCAGTCAAATACATGTAAACCTCCCCTTAATGGTTTGCCTTTTGTAGCGTTTCTTGAGGTATACATACTGCTGTGTACTAAAGGTACAAAAGAAAAAGCAAAATGAATTTATAAAAAATTAAAAATTAAATTGACTAGCTCAGCGGATAAAATATTAAAAGGGCGCAAAAGAACAATTAAACTCAGGGTTACTCTCGCAATAAAACTTATCATGAAAAGCAAAATGTGGGTGAAAGAAATCTGACTTTCTTTAAATACTCTAAAAATTGAAAAGGTTTAACCAAAAATAAAAGAACAGAATTTTGAATGACGTTAATTCCAATTATAAAATTTATTATATAAATAAAAAGGAAAAAAAAACATCTGTTACAAATTGCAGAAAAATTAAACCTTGGACTTAAGGTCCTGGACGAAATCAAAAACTGCAAGAATCTACATTTAAAAAGAACAATGCAAAATCCTTTAACAAACAAAAAACAAATTTGTTCTAGAAGAAAATCCTTTTTCACAAAAAATCCACGTGGTTTCAAAATTAAACGAACTAAATTGATTTAAACAAGTAAATTTACAAAATTGAAATTTAAAATCCAAGCACAATGCTTCTATTCACCCAAACCGAGGTGATTAATTATTCAAACTTTAAACTAAAAAAAAAACTTCCAGAACAAATATAATAACTGATCTTATATCCAATTCTTGTACACAAAAAAATACAATAACAATTACTAATTAACGAGTTCCTTGATGGATGAATTAATATCAAATTAAACGAACAAATCTTTAAGTTAAGAAAGAAATACCAAAATGGTAGCAAAGAAAATAAAATGACGTCAACTTACACGACCGGCATCTTTCAAAGAACTGGCGCCTCAAAGGGATAACAATCGTATACATATATCAACAGCTGCGTACAACCGCAACGCAGAATTCGTCTAAGAAAATTCTAAAATATAGATTTGAACAACATATACAATACTGGTGAACGCAATATGTACAACTGAATGAAATTAATTTAAACAACTGAACAATTAAAAGAATAAATAAGATCAATTCAAATAACAAAATCTTATAAAAAAAAAATATTAATTTCTGAGAGAATTTTCCCGGCACATTGACAAAGACAAATCTCAATAAATAAAATATCACTGAATTTACGAACGCCGGGGTGCCAAACCACAGCAATACGTAGCTGTTTATAATATATACAATACGTATTTAACCAAAAATCTACTTATAGTGGCTTAACACTTTAAAAACTAAACATGAAAACTTATGTAGCTAATATACAGGGAAACTATTATAGGCAAAAATACAGAAAAGGTGTCAGTAATTAGGACTGGGTCAGAAATTGGTATATTTACCTTATATTATTACTTTTTCGAATTTTCCATGAACTCCTGTGTGACGATTACTACTAGGGTTTGCTATACATTAATTCTCACTTGGGCTAAGTGTCAGAAGTCTCCCATTTTAAAATTAACAAGTACATTGTTTTACCAAAACGTAGAATAAAATTCCAGTGGCATTACACAGGGTGTTCAAAAATTAATGACATATCAAATAATTTTGGAACTTGCAAAACTATTTTTTTTTTTAAAGAGAACACCCTGTATATTTTTATATTTTTGTTTGTAAAATTAAATTCTACACCGATATAATTTTGCTATAACATTGCCTACAAATTAGGTTCCGTCGTTTTGACAAATAATTACAAACGTTTCAGTTGAAAAAATAACAAGTTTAATGATAGAAGGTGCAAGGGCCTATCAGCAGCACGAAAACGATACGATGTAGGACGGTTGATTTTGACAAATATAAACACTAAGCGTACTGCTAGCAGGACTTTCAATCCTACCATTCGAATTCACACATTTCTAGCTCTTGGCATTTTTTTACCACATCTGTACCTCAAAGACCATCCGACTTGTAACCAAAATTTGACAAAGTCATAGCAAACATATTGTTACAACAATAAGTTGCCGCCATCATGGTTTTGTAAAGTCATAAAACAAATGAACAGAATATAAATGCCGACTGCTTTTAAAAAACTTTACGACGCCTTTGGAATATCCGAATAATGAACAAAAGTTACGCTGATCCCCACACTCTCTATGAAAAGATAGGTACTGCTGGAAGGACGTTCATGTCCTCGTTGAAGGACAAGCTTATGCACGGAAAACTGTCCTGTTAGCAGGACTAGATTGCTGGACAAAAGTACTTCCAAAATCGCTTCCAGCAGGACAACCACTTGCACATTATATCATTAATAATAATAATAAAAACCAGCTACAATAAATGTTCAAAGTGAATCCTTCATTTTCTGCACATAACGCCACTCGTCCTTTCATGTTGTTGAAAGCATTCGTTAATTATATGTCGTAATTTACTCACAGACATTTCTGATAGCTTTAGTATCTAAGTTCTTCAATTGCATGAGGACGATTTGTAAGTACTCTATTTTTAGGTATTTTTTTTTTGTGTGCTGAATAGGTCTACTATCCAATTATCAAAGAATGTCTTACGGGGTACTGCATTATATTTAAAAAAAATGGTTGTAATAAATTATTACGATATGGTTCCGTATTTATGGTATTATTAAAGAATATTGGAGCAATAATCCGTCTGCGAGAAACAGCAAGCCAAACGCCTATTTTTGGAGAATGCAAGGGCGTTTCAAGAATAAGACCAGTTTGTTTATTTAAATATCCTGACAAATAAAACCATGCTTCATCCGAAGAAAAGGATTTATCAAGAACGTCATCGGTATTCATCGTATCCAAAAACCATTGACAGTAATTAATGGTGAGATTCTGTGCAAGTCTGTAGCGCTTGTAAGGTTATCTGTAAGTCTGTAACCATTCATAATACATGCTTACAGCCTTACAGCTTAAATTACAGACTACAGATATGCATAGAATTTCACCATAAGTCGGAATTTTGCCATTAATTCTTGTATCAATTGCCACAAACTGTTATATGTTACTGGAAAATTTGGAAATTCTTTGTACATGGCTGCAAAATTATGGCTTTCTGGAGGGTAACCTTAATTGATCATATTGTATTTGAAAGAAAAAATTATTTAGATTAATGCAATTTATTAACGTTAAAGGAATCATTTTTCTGAGTGTACATTTTAATATTTTTGTTTGTGATGCTTGAGACATTGGTAATATTGTCACAAATCTACAGCAGCAATCGACCTTGTCTCCGATCTCATAAAAGCGGCACCACTTGTATGGTTTCAACTCACAAGAGAAGCAATTATCATAAAACACCTGTTCACCATTTCAAAGGTGCAACATGTTTTGATATTTTTGGCATTATGCCACAGACGTATCCAGCAGCCGATCTTTTAACTTGATATTATATGCAGTACATTTGCCTCAGATGTAGATTCTAAGTAAAAGGACTTGAAATGTTGCCTAATTTTGTAGATATAAATAATTTCCATTTGTTTCCGTCATGGAAGCCAATCTAGCTCTCATGCGTATCATTATATGCACTCTCTTGGTAAAAAATAAATTGTCCCGCAATTTGCATAGGCCAAAATCACAAGACTAAAAATAAAAGACAAATGACAACTTGAATTCAATCCTAGAACCACGGCCAAGAGTAACAACTATACTTCAACAAATCTTATTAAGCTTCTGATAAAGTTGTTTAATACATACGCAATGATGAAATATAGTCGACCTTGTTCAAATAATAATTGGCAATATTGCGTACCAATGCTAATTCACATATGCGTCGCTGTGAAAGCCAAACCGAAAGTAAGAATCGCTTCAAAAAAAACGACCAAAGAGAAACGAAATTCATGAATAAGTAAAGATAGGAATTTACATACGTAGGACAGTTGAGTGAATTCTCGATATTACTATTGCCAATATCGAAGGAAGCGGGTCAATGTACTTGAACACAATTTTAGGATCTACCTTGTATGTTCTACCTATTACTACTGATATTGCTTACAAGAAAATGGTGTGGCCCATAAAGGCACCAACGCATGCTTAAAATATTGAAGCGCGCGATCTATAAAAGGTGCATTACCATAATCAAGTTAATATTAAATGCTGAGGCATTGGTCTACGTGAAAACTCTCAGGTACATTCCGACATACGCTTATTTAGAAGTAAAATATTAACACATTAAGACTTAAGTGCAGGGATGCGTATAAACGATTGTTACAGCCTTGAAAATAAAGTTTCACTCGATGGGCTTTTAATTAGTGATGGGGCAATCGGATCCAAAAAGTATTCAATAAGCGTAAACGGATATGTAGCCACTAAGCTAAGAAAAATCGGAACTTTTTCTTAACGATTCCGATTCTTTTGCGAACGATTCACATATCGTTCAACAGATACCGATTCTTTTAGTCGATAACGAAAAGAATCGTTAAGCAAAATGTAGTCCGATAAGAAAAAAATCGTTAAGCATCACATAGTCGAGCCGATGTATATATATGTAGACACCGAGGCCGAGGCGAGCATATTTGCGGCATATTTCTTTTGATTTTTTTGCGATTTCTTATACGCTAGCTGCATAATATTTGTATAGAATTGTCTTAATACACACGCATACGTTATTTTAGTGGAACTAGAATTCATTATCATTGGTTTAATATGATTTAGGTAAATTTTAGTGTGGTGCATTTGCATAATAAATACAAGTATTTTTTTTGTTTAGTTACGAAATACATATAAAATAATCGAAGTAATATTACTATATGCTAATAAAATTTTCTGTTTTAGTCTGTTAAAGAAAGTAACATAAAAATGAAAAAAAAAAAACTGAGATTTGGGAATTTCTGTTTTTTCTTCATAAATAAGGATAAAGGGTAGTTGCATTTACACTAACATCTTTTTTTCTTTTTATAAGGGATGGCTTAATCAGGTTGAATAAATTACACATTATTATGAAAAGCAATTAGTGGAGTCCTGTATTTACAACACAGTTCTCTTTTTAAGACATTGCTTTTTTTCATTGAAAGAAAATATAAAACAAACAAAATAGTGTTCTATTCGTAATTTCCTATAATGTAAATATCAAACACAAAACGCCGAACCAAACACGAGAGTCTTTACTATAAAGTATATATATAATACGAAACCTGTTTTTTGTTAAAACTCACGGACATACACAGGTAATTTTAAAATTTCTATGTCTTATCAGCAGGGCAAATTAAAATATATTTCTTAATGGAAAGCGGCAAATAAAATACATGTATAATATTGATATTTTCTATATGCTTTTTTAAAAGCCGTACGTAATAACTATAATAAGTTACTATAAACCGCAAAAAATCGTTATCGCACACGTGCATGAAAACAAAATAAACATCTCGTTGTATTCGACATTTAAGAGACATGCCTGTCATGCATATTAAGCTAGATATTTTAAACTGTATTATTTTTTTTAACTAAGCATTAGACTTGATAATAAAATAAAAGCAATGCAAAAAATATACAGGTGAACAAAAACATACTTTTATTCTCGCTTGCTTTAAAGCAAGTAACTTTGTTATAATGAATAATAGCGGCACTTTTGTTTAAGTCTAGTTTTGAAAAAAGAATGGATAGGAAATCAATATTTGAAATAGAAAATTCTAAATTCTAAGAAGAAATACAAGAGGTGGAGGTAAGAGGAAGCATTAATACAATCCTAAAGACCGTAAAATTAGAATCTAATCAGGTAATAAATATAGGGTGTTCCCATTTACAATAAGAAACTTACTTGTCTTTTAAAAACAGAGAAAATTAAGGTATGTATCTGTTCACCCTGTATTATTTTGCGAATTACTTTCATTTCATCTGATCAGTCTAAATGCTTTAATTAAAAAAAAATACAAGTTTAAAATATCTAGCTTAAATATGCAATGGACAGGCATGTCTTTAAATTTTGATCTACATTTTGAAGAATAGTTATATTATCGTCGTAAAAAGAGTCGAGTTAGGCAAAGAGAACCTGACACGCAACTGTCTTTATTTTAGTCTGCGCACTATCCAAATATGTCATACGATAAATGGTGTTTTTTGAACAACTTTTGGGTGGTGTCAACTTTTCTTTGAGTCAACCCTGTATACTTCAAAATAATTTTGAAATGTGGTCCTTCTGAACCTGTATAAACCTTAAAAAAAAAAAATGAAAAATATGTTACCACTTTTCGTATATAAACCGACGCGAATGTGGTGGCCACCTGTATATAGGAAAACAACAAAAGTCAGTTTATTAGCATACATTAATATTATCTTCGATTATTTTATTATGTACTTCGTAACTAACAACAAAAATACTTTGTATTTATTTATGCAAATGCATCACCACTAAAATTTACGCTGAATCATTTAAACCAATGATTAATGTATTTCTAGTTCCACTAACATAACGTATGCGTGTGTATTAAGACAATTACTATACAAATATCTATGCACTAGCGTATAAGAAATCGCAAAAAAATCAAAAAAATATGCCGCAAATATACTCGCCTCGGCCTCGGTGTCTACAATATACATACATCGGCTCGAATATGTGATGTTTAAACGAAATTTTTCCTTATCGGCTACATTTTGCTTAACGAACTTCTTTTTCTTATCGACTACATTTTGCTATCCGACGTAAAAAGAATCGGTATCTGTATGAACCGATATTTGAATCGTTTAGCAAAACAATCGGAATCGTTAAGAAAAAGTTCCGATTTTTCTTAGCGTAGTGACTACATATCCGTTTACGCTTATTGAATACTTTTTGGATCCGATTGCCCCATCACTACTTTTAATTCATTATTTATTATATAATAAGATTTGCTAATAGTTGTTATAGCAGAAAAATACTTTGCATATAAACATACAACCACTGTGTATGCCGCCATTTCAATTACAAATCGCTTTCTAATGGTTGAATTAGGAAATCTGGAAAAATATACTTAATTACTCATGATTTCTTGATTTTTTTGGCGCGCTTCAATATTTAAACATTAAAGTTGTTTACGTTTACACTGAACCAAAAATGGATCCTAAAGCAATGAAAGAAATCATTGTTCACAGGGTTCATTAAAATTGGTCCAAAGAAGAAGTTTATCAAATCAATGGAAATAATTTTATTAAATAACGACGGAGTTTATTGAGCAATAAATCATTCATTGTATTAATGATACCAAAATCATTGAAAATTATAATATTGTTGCCACAAACACCAGTTTTGTTTTAAGAACTTTATTTGCTTTACTAAATGACCGTGAGTTATTAATTTTATGTGTAAACTCCAACAGAAGAATGAAGAAATACATCAATACAATGAACATATTTGTTGATACACTAATCGCAAATGATTGACTTAATGTATGTTATTCATGATCCTAATAAATTTTAGTTATTGTTATTTATAGAGTAAACTTCTAATTAAAATAATGAACTTAATTCATTGATACAATAATCGCATTGCAGTCACTCAATCCACTGATGAGTAAGTGTTGCAGCTCTATTTCATTGAATTGTAGTAAAAGTAATATTAAAAATAACAAGATTGATATTATCAAAAAACATCAAAAGGAAACAATTAACTGCAAAAATGCCAAAAATTTTCATTTTCCTGGTAGAGGAGTCACCATACATGCAGAAAGAGGAATAGAAATGCAAGTCTCTGCTCACCAAACGTATTTAGCATTCCTCCTCTAAGAGCAAATACACATTCGTCAGTGTCGTGTCTCTGTGTTATTTCCTCCTAAGAGATCACGAGTGTAGATGCGCGCCCTCTAAGGGTCACACCCCAAAGTTTCACTCAGTCAGCGACCGCGGCGGCGTAAGTCGGTAATTAAATCACTGCCGTACACTTTTCATTAAGGTATGCTATCTGTTCTTGCATCTGCAATAATTACAAACATTGTACTAACAAAATATATATTATTTAATACTTTATCGCGTTCATATCGTGTATAATTTTATGAAAATTGTACATAAAATAACGATATACATATATATTCGTTCATAAAAATTCAAAATTATTTATTGAATGTGTGAAAATATAGTTATCACAACAAATATTATCCATGAACTAACCTGTGCAATGATTTGTTGTAATAATCAAAACTAATTTATTTTGCTGATGAATTTTTCTCAGTGTAATGATTTTACACTAATTAGAGCATCTAAAACTTAAGAAAACTGATATAGAAGAAAAAAAACATAAAGAGAAAAAAAATCTTTAATCTTGACTGGAAATTATCAATTACAATAAAACTTATTTTTTATATTTACTTTTTATATCCTCAAAGTAAACAAAAAGTCATTTATTTGATTGAAGGAGGCAACATAAAAATGATTCGATTATTCCGACGTATTTTAGAGCCGTTGTTATTCTAGCTTATTCATCGAACAAATTCAGCCTATTGAGGTGGACTAAGAACCCTGTACAATAAGATCTGCAAGTCTCCATAAAGAAAGTCTCATGAGGTTAAGCAGAAACGTTATTTTTACAATTTTTACAGTCAATTTTAAGCAGTTCTTTTGGTTCTCGCAAGATTCGGCTGCGATATTTTCTGCTTTTCCTCAAAAGCAATACTATTTCTGGATTTTAGGTGTGGATAAATTATCCTGCTTTTAAATGCCTATTTTAAGTAGACGATCCTAAAATTTTATTGAGCATAAGTTATCATCAAGCTACCGTCAATACTTACTAATTTTTGATAATGTTAAGTTACAGTTTCCTAACTGTAGTTTTTAATTTTCAATCTCCATTCCTTTCTGTGCATCCTAATAATCTCCCTTCTCCAGTCTAGTCACATCTTCTGAAAATCAATCGCATTATCAATCTGTTATCCTCTATCCCTGGTATCCTTTTTAATTTTCCCATTTTCCACAGTTACTTAGCTTCAATGATAGAATAGAATATGAGACATCGTGTATGAACATGTGAATATAAAAATACAAAGCAAAATAAACATATATATATCACAAACATTATAAGCGAGTAAGCACCAAACACTTTAAAAATCAGTAAAGAAGCATGATAATTAACCACAGGTATGCCATAAAAGCCAGTACATTATAATAATAACAATAATCGTCGTTATTTCAACAATATAAAGAAACTGAACAACAAGAAGAGGAAAAAAATGTATATCAGCAATTGTTAATTATAATTTCATTGTTTTTATACCTTCATTAAATTCCTGTATATCATAATAAGAATTTTTTTATGTATAATTTTATTGTATTACGAAATTTTACTGGGTTTAATTATTTCCAAGTATTGGACAGCATATTATATAATTTAATTTACATATGTATATCTAAATGATCCTAAGTTTTTTGTGGGTCTAAAATGTGGTTGTGTAATTTGTTTATGTCTTCTGTCTTGAATTATTTGACGTTCATAAGAATAAAGCCAAGTTATCTGCTTGCTATCTTGCAATAGCACTGAAAATGAATTGGTTTTTACATGTCATGGTTTGAAGCTTTCTGAAAAGAGGTCTGCCGTATTTACAGGATAGAGAATTTTCGCTTATTTCATTTAATGTTTTTATGCATTTATTAGTTATTGGAATAGTGGTGTCGTCCAGCATATACAATATTTTTATCTGTAATATGATTAGTAATGTCATCCAAATACAAACTAAAAAGAATGGCCCCCAAGACTGAACCTTATGGCATCCCCATAATTTACCTCCTTTATCGATGAGATTTTATTGCCGTTATCTACATCTTGAGGTCTATTTTCAAAAAAAAAAAAAAAAAACTTACCATGTAATAGGGTATGTTCCCTAATGCCATAAAGTTTCAATTTATTAAGTAATACTGCATGTGCTCACACTCAGATGCCTTGATCAGATCCAGGAAACAGCCCATCACCGAACTAGTCGCTTTAAGTTGATCCGTAATGTACCTAACCATTTCTGTCAAAGCAGTTATACTCGATTTGCTCTCGCGAGAACCATGCTGAGTATAATTTAGTACTTTTATCTTATCTAAATATTTCATGAGCCTACAGTCCGTTGCATTAAAGAATGGTACATGTAACCAAAACCTGTGCTAAGCCTGACCTCAAACTACGCCCCGCTGCCGGCTACCACTGTCTGTTACCTAGCAACGAGACATCGGCTACCAATATTCGTTCATTGCGCATGTGACGTCATGTACCATTCTCTATTGCAACGGACTTTACCTTTAAATGATTTTTTCAACAGCTTTGAGGGAATTGGGATTATTTTTGTAGATATATTGATTAAAAAATGTTCTTTCCAATCTATAATGTTTTATTATCTATTACGACATTGTTTCGGTCAACAGATATGACCATCCTCAGGCAATAATAACGTCGAGATTCACGGGGTTGGTAAAAATCAAACGTCTATTTTGTTTTATGTATTTCATTATATGTAAGCTTAGTATTTACTTTGTGAAATTATTAAAATTGATAATGAATGTATATGAACAAGGAAAGATAAGAAGAAAGAAGAAAACACAATCGAAACGAAGACACAGAGATTTTATTAGGCACGTGTTTTATTTTTTATAGGCCTATAATTATCCGATAATTATCCCTTTTTGAAAACTTGCGTAACTTTAGATATTTTCAAACATTCTGGAACCGTAGACATCTTTACTTATTTTTTCATCGATGAATTCTACTTCCTAATCTTTTTGTTTAGTATCAAGATCTACAATGCTTAGTCCTGCAATAATTCTTAGTCTGGTGTTTGCTTATGATGTATGAATCTTTCTTCTATTTCTATATCTCTGTTTTCCCATCTTCTGCTGTAAAAGTACGCTTAATTAGCACATTTTCGATATCGATAGCTACCAAGCAAACTATTTGTCGTTGAAAGATGTGAATTAGAAAGAGGCCACATTTCATCTGATAATCTACTGTATAATTGTCATCAAATTCAAAATCGACACAATCAATTTTTAAGGAAAGGCTGCTTTACGCCATGTATCTATAAAGCTATATTGCATAAATCGTCTTTATTTTTATAGAAAACTTCAATCATACTAAGTTTTCGAGCTGTGAGACATTTTTTATCTTCTAATTACCCCATTCTAATATGTAAAAACAACTTTCTTCGGTGTGTACCGTAGACCAAATACAGAAACTAGAAAAACAAGGAACAAGAATTCAAGTACGCAGACAAGTACGACAATAACTGGAGTGTAAAAAATCGATTACCTTAAAAATTTCCACTTATGTATGTAAATACATACATTACATACCAAATATGTAGTTACCACATTTACATATTACATGTGTTGTATATATCCTGGAAGTTTTATTACATTTTATATTACGCACAAAGAAATTGATGAATATTCAAGATAAGTTCACTTGCATCTTAACTCTTTATTGAAGGCCTACACCTTTTTAAGTGTAAGTTGAGGTTAACGCACTTACATGTTAAATGCGTAGGAATTTATGAAGAGATATTTCATTAATCGGCTTCTCAGGGTAATAAAATAAATAATACCCTTTCCCTGTATAAACTCGGTATGCCAGGGTAAAGTACAGCCGCAAACAAACCGACATCCCTTCGATACACAAAAGCTTCAATGTAAATAGAACTGGAATGGATTCTAGGAAATCCCTGTGAGAATTATTCACTGTTTAGTAAGCTTTCGAAGGTCTGATGACAACGGAAAATTTGGTGCAAATATTTTCTCTTTCTATTTAATCGGATGATACGTTCAAATTAAATAGATTTGTGTATGGATGCTTCGTCTCACTCAAAGATATAAACTTCTATATTTATTTTTTTTTTTAATGTACAAATTATTATGTACACAGTATAGAAAAAAAATATTAAATTGATTTAGGGCTTAATACAAATTTCCCCTTTAGCAAATATGTAAGTATATAAGGCCTATGTTACCCAACAAAATATTTACAAACTCTTTGATGTTGATTCAATTAATTCAAACTAGAATCGACTCCATTTATTTTCCCAATTAAGATAGAAAATATTACAAAAATATATATAAATGGACGAGTTAATGTGTTTACCTAACGAAGCAAATATTTATTTAAATCGTACCAGAATCAACCGCTTGTTTACATAAAAATCCCAAAATCCGAATGTGCAGATATTAATAAATATCTGTGAACAACTTAAATTTAGTTTGCATTAATTTATAAGGCGAGGAAATATATGTTATCGGAATTGATTTTTTAGCAGTCTATATTCGTTAAATTAATTAGAATTGGTATAATTAATCTGCTTATGTAGATAATTTAATTTGAATAATGGTCTCAAGATTTCATTATGAGAACACAAACAAACCCATTTCGGAGGTTAATTCGATGACTCGTATGATGGGAATGAGAATGATATGTACGACCGTGACGCGATGAAAGTTACCAACCTAAAGAGGAAATCGACATCTTAGGTGCAGAAGCATTCTATTTCCCTCACAACGGTACATATGTTTATACACATTCGGTCGTCAGTGAACATTTGTAATAATAAATTAGCCTTAATTACCAAACACATTGCAGTGAGCAACGACACCCACCGCCTTTCTTTACTCCTGGCCGCAGTCTTTCCAAACTCCGTGCACAAGCTTCAGTATAATCGCAGCGGCGTTGGATGAATGTAGCGTCTTTCGCTGCTATCAGCTGTATCTTTCACCTCGGCCTTTTATTTTTATTTCTTTTTGCAATTAGTGCGTAAAGCCATACCAATTTATTCCACTAGTGCGTAATAGGGTCTATTACAGCACTAGTTTGCGTATAGAAATGGACATTTAAGCAGATTTATTTTAAGTTCCGGTCACATTGCAACAGAAATGGAGATGTCAATATGATATTTTGTAAGAAGTTTGAGGTTATTATATTAAAATTCATTCTAAGATTTGATATTTTAATTAATCTTTGAAATAGTACAACATTATAAACATTTATATTAACGTTTGAATTAGCTTTCGAAGTGATAGTGACATACCGTGGGCAGAAGAACATTCTGAAGAAAAATTATCTTTCACTGCGATAGTGATATGCTTCTGTGGAGTACGCAAAACTGTGAACCATTCCCGAAGTTCCAGAGGTAGATTCCATTATTTCCTGTGCAAACATATCCAACATCAATTTTTTTTTCAAGAAGAGGCAACGTAACCTTCAGCAACACCGTGCTTTCCAGCCACCTAATCGTTTTATTAGTTAAAATATCACCTCCAGTATTTGCTATATGTGTCGCACTGGGTCTTCTAAAAACAATGTCCTGTATAAAGATGAGGATCTGGTAATATGTAGAAAACTGGCAATTTGTTTAGGAACATTTCCCATGGTGTTAATACCATAGGGCTATTAATTAAGCAGCCATGACGATAAGTTAAAAAAAAACGTTTGTGGAGTAACTGTTTTAGGCCGCAGATATTATATTTTTTTATAAGTTCGATGCAGTTTTACATCAGTCACTGCGAACATTCTGGTACATTGTTTTTTTGTTTAGGTATGTTGACTATAATGGAATCGGAATTGTATTGAAGATCTTCCACACATATATTAATTATTCTTCTCGCCCTACAGGTCCATTATATCCTATTATCAAAATAACCTAGAATATAAAGAATTTACAAAACAAGTAACGAAATAAAATCAACACTAACCTTTATAGCTAAGTCGATGATAAAAAATACATCGCTTGTTTCAAAAATCTATGAATATTTCTCTTCTATAAAATTTTAGATTTTTTGTTTGATAACCTTTAGATAGCCGTTTAATAAATGCTTGAAGTTTCATAGATATTTTTGATATATCCACAATTTCTATGTACATATTTAAACACGATCTTAACATCGAATAAATCGACCATAATGATGACGATTTATAATTTTTTACGTAGCATTTCAAAATAAGCAAGTAAGACGTTCTCAGAAATATGACGAATTTCCTTTTCTTTGCACCATTTTTCAAAATTTTTGTATCGCTTTTGATACATAGTGTACGATTTCTCCGGAAGTAAATTATTAATGGTTTTTTCAGCAATTGCCGTATTTCAGGCGGAGTGCATGAAAAAGTTGTAGAACTCATATTAAATATTATAATATAGTTACTTTAGTAGTATAAATATATAACAAATTTCAAAATGTGTCAATTTTAAATTAACTTGTCAATTTAAATCTTGTGCCAAAACAAGGTGACAACTGTGACAACCGCCACAAAATTTCCTTATCAAATTTTTCTCGTTTTGCTTTACAAAAAGAGAAATTTTAAAACTAATTGCAAAAAATAGCATAAAAGACACGTTTCATTTGACATTAAAGCACTCATTCAGTTAAGAAACTCGTGGCTACGCCACTCGTTTCTTAAACTCTGAATTCGTACTTTGAAACGTCAAAATGAAACTTGTCTTTTAATATACTATTACATTTAAAATATTCACAATCCTTCCGGCTATTCCATTTTGTTTTCCCTACATTGGCGTGTTTATTGCATAACCGCTAGTTTGGAAAATAATAAGTAACACTTAGCTCTGTATATGATAAATATTAAGAAAATATGTATTTTAACATGTAACACGAATGGGATGCAATTATCATCGATAAAAGTGTTCCAAGTAGCAACTCTATAATATTTAAACCGTGAGAGCAGGCTTGTGAATGTCGAGGTCAAGTGTGGCTCAACATCGACCGTTGGGAAGAGAGGAAGTGGGCTGTACAATTCCCTTATGATTAGTACGATTTGACAACGTGTAGCTGGTGTTGTATGGAAACGCGGATTCGAAATGATGCCATTCTATACCTGTATACTAATTCTAATAAAAGACGTCACGATATTTGTCGTACAGGTCGGCAACTTTCAATGTGTCACGGCTGTATATATATGTACACATAGATACATACTTGACAAAATCAAATAGTTGATGACCTTAACGATACTAGTATATTGTTTGTATTCTGTAATTTGATGACTTTGTGATATGAAATATTAAATATTTGTTATTGGATATGTATACAAAAGGATAGAAAGTATGTAAATTAAATTAACATAAATCCTCAATTGAAAAAAAAAGAAACTAAAGGATGTAGGATTAATAATATATAATTAAAAAACAAATTGGAAATGTTTCATCATATTTATTATAAACGAATTACTCCTAAAAATGCATTCAATTTACTATAATTTTAATAGATATACTTTTTTCAGCTTTTATGGACAATTATATAATTTGAAAATACATATATAATTCTCTCGTTTTTTACCCAAGCTATAAACTGATACAAAAACTGCTTCTGCTAGTATATTTTTGAATAACGCAAGTTCATTCAGGGCTACTATTCCTTTCAATTTTTTTTAAAACGCTCTTGATTTAAAAACTACTGCGAAGTCGTACCATATTTAAACCAGGAATAGTATCGCTTTTATGTTCGCTTACTCAACAAAAAAGAAAATTGTTAGAGTCTACTTTAAAAATGTTTAATTTCTAAGTATTAATTTATGGCTTAAATTGTATATCTATGAGGGTTGTTTGATGAATACCCGGATTAGAAATGACAACGCAACTTTTTTAGATTTTGACAATTTATTTTTCAATATAATCCCATGGGAAAAGTATATCGAGTTGAAAATATACTTTTCCCAGCGGTGCTGCAACTTTTTTAACCCCTCCGTATAGTACGACTTTTGTTGGCCTACAAAATACTCCTCCGCGGCAGCGATGACTTCCTTGCTCGACACGTACTTCTTTCCGGCGAGCGATCTTTTAAGGGTTTGAGAACAAAGAGAAGTCGCAGGGAGCCAATTCGTACTGCAACCAATTTGGCTATGGCTATGGCGACTGCAACGATGTGAGCCGGTGCCTTATCGTGGTGGAAAAGCACTTTTTTCTTTGCCAAATGTGGTCGTTCTTTCTTCAAATCGGTGTTGAATCGACCCAATAAATCGACGTAGTATGCTCCTGTGATTGCCTTTCCCTTCTCCAAATAGTCAACGTGGATCACACCTCGCGCGTCCAAAAAACAGTGGCCATCACCTTTCCAGTCGAAGGCACGGACTTCGCCTTCTTTGGAGCCCGTTCACCAAGTAAAACCCATTGCTTCGATTGTTCTTTGACCTCTGTTGTGTACTACCAATGAATCCATGTCTCATCGATGATCCCGAAACGACGGAGAAACTCTGGATTTCGATTAAATAGGAGCAAGCACGTATTTGAAGTGGTCTCACGATTGCGCTTGTCTTCCTGTGTGAGCAAACGAAGCACCCATCGCGCGGACAGCTTTCTCATGCCCAAAATCTCGTGGCTAATGTGTTCAGTTGAGATGCCTGCCATCCCAGCCAACTCGCGAACTTTCACTCGGCGGTCTGCCAATACGAGATCATGGCTTTTCTACACGGTTTCCTGTGTGGTAGCCGTTTTTTGGGCCACCTGGACGCGGTTCATCAAAAACCGACGTGCGGCCACGGCAAAATTCTGCGAAGTAATGGTAGATGGTTGTATGGGAAGGTGAATGGTTCCCATAATCGCCATCGAGAATGGGCATGATTTTTTCGCAGGTTTTGCCACTCAAAACAAGAATCGGATCACGGAGCGATACTGCTCTTTTTCCATGGTCACAAAAAACACTAACACGATGTTTTGAAATAGCTGTCAAAACAAAACTAAGCGTCGGATTGTCACCAAGTGTTGACAGGTGGATTAAAAAATGTTATATTAATTGATGGTATAGTGAACCCAAAATGAGAAGTACATATGTCCTCATATCCGTTTTGAGTGCTGGAATCGTCGGAAGAGTCTATTATACTAGCTTTTGGGGTGTTCCTGTCACTTTGACAAAAGTTTTTGTAATTTCTACCGAAAGAAAAATTGCCCCACCACTGATGACTTAGGTTCATCTATTCTACGTCGACATTACGATGACGACATATGTACTTCCATTTTGGGTTCACTCTACACTTATTTTGGCTCAATAGCGCCACCTATCTTCCAATGCGGGTATTCATCAAATAGCCCTCGTACGTTTACAGTGTATTCAACAATTGTTTTACCTTCATCTTTTAAAATATAGATAATAATACGTACAGTGACGAGCACTTTTAGAACGGTGTTGATTAGACATCGTTCTAAAATTTTATATCCCTAACTAGCAATACGGAAGATAGATGAACTTATATATATGGAATACAAAATTGGTCAACTACACTCAGAAAAGTTACTGGGTTAAATTAGCAAAATGCTCTTTGTTGATTTTTTTTTGTTATTATGACCAAAGTTTGAGTTAAACCAAAGCAATTTCTCGGATTCTACACGCAGAAAAGTGCTTTCTAATGCCAAACTAATATATTTATTTGAAAATATTTATTTGAGTTAAGTAAATATTTATTTGAGTTAAGTAAATATACGTCGTAATGGATAATGTTAGATATAAATTTGAAAAAGTGATAACGGCGTTTGATATATGTTTTAAATGTTTCCATACACTGAACGCTAAATATCCGCCTCAAGCGGAACACATATGGACTTTGATACAAAAGTGTTTGTATAAAATAGATACAAAGGAAGACAAAGTATACCCGTATTTAAGCCATTTTTGTAAACGTTTTTAACACTATAACTGAATTTGAAAGTATCTATTTTATGTAGTCTACTTAGGCATAATACCCAAAACTTGTTCTTTTAACCGAAAATAATAGCTTTAGTGTTAAGATTACCTTTTGCTTCACAATGTCGTACACATGTTGCAGTACAAAGTTACGCGTCCCGAGAAATAATATTCCATAAAATATGCTAAAGTTGTTTATATTTTTGTAAATAAATATTCTTCAACTGAGGTACTATTCTACTGCAACATGTATCGGACAATAAATTATGTTTTACATTATAAAGCTTATTTGGTCGAATTATTAAATACTGATATTCTAATATCGCTCTCAGATATTCGTTCTAAGTATCCTACAATAGAACATGTTTTAAATACCGGAACGTACATTGCGTTACCGAAATATGTTCAAATAAACGAGAATGATATGTAAAATGTTTTTTTTGGCATGTACTTATGTATCTATTCTACTTGTGCCTACGTTACATTTTTCATATCAATATATATTTTTACTGAAATTTTAACTTTTTCACTATATATCTGATAGCATCTTTGAACTCGCAGGAAACCGGTTTAGAATATGGTTTTAAGGGTATGTTTATCTGCTATGGATTTAGGGAATTTTATTCTTAATTATTCATACACTTCAATATTTTGTAAGACTTTATTTTATTTTTTGAACTATTCTCCATATACTATTTTAGTAAGTAGCTCATAGCAAAACAGATTATATGAATACGATCCCAGGAGAAAAAAGATTCGTATAGTGTGAAAAAGAGAGTTTATGCCCAATACTTCCTATTACGCTAGCAGGAGGTACAGCGTATAATTTCTCTTCCTCACAGAACGGTTTCATTTTTCTTCTGGTTTACGTTTACTAGTTATAAATATATCTTATACACGCATATTTAGTTCAAAGATGCTATAAACTACACTAAGTAAGTAACTCACCTCATCCGTACAAAGAAAGATTATTCTTGAATCTAATATGCCCATTCTTCATTCAAATTATCAAACTTCTTGTATACAGTATTTTAAGAGTTATGCCGAGAATGGTAAGTATTGAATGAAGTATTGAAATTCTTGAGTAGTCTAAATGAAGTACTTATAAAAAGTAATAAAATATTTGACCCAAGAAAATATTTCTTTGAATTTTCAAGAATTTATTTGGTTTCAGATAAGTAATTATTTCCTTGCGTATATACGAACCAACCGTTTACTTGATCCGAGTAAGATTTACTTGAATCAAGAAAGTACTTCTCTGTGTGTATAAAGAAAGAATTCAGCTTGAATCTGTTTAGTTAAAATAAAGTTGCAAATTGTTCTAATTAACAATGGAAATGATTCCTTCAATATTACTAGAAAGTTAACACGTTTTTTTTTCCATTCAACTAAAAATACGGTCGAATAGACAAATCTGCAGCATTAAATCAAAATACGTTTTGGGTTGTGGAAACTAAAGAATTAAAGTGCGATACTTACATGTATTACAAAAATAGTCCCATAGATGGTGCTTCTCGTTTTTCATTCCAGTAATAGACCATATTCAGCAAAAATAGCAGGATAAATACGACTACAAATTATTGATCTGGTATATTTACCAGTAACGAACTTTAGCCCTTTTAAAACCGGTTTTGAAAAATGATTTTTACTGAAAATCGATTAATCGACTTTACTGAAGGAAAATTCGGTTTTTGATATCTGGCGATTTCCGCAGCACTATTGCAAACCACTGCGGCATGGCCAATAACTTCAATCAACTTCCTGGAAGCTGATAAGGTGAATATTTTTACACCGGTGCTGACTAAGTTTAATTGTTACATTTCTCCAATCAAAACCGTAAGATTTTTGAAAAACATCTTATAGACGAAATAAATGCAAACTAATCATGTTAAAGCAATTGTTGTTTGTGTTAGACATAGTAGATACCGCACACTCTCGTAAATGTAGTATTACCAAGAAGAGGGATATTTTAAGAAGTAAATTATTCTGCATTTACATAATATCTGCGTAGGAAATGTTGTATGTCTAGGCGATAACATCACCCACTCCTTGTTAAAACCCAAGTTTGTGTCCTAACAAAACAGAGCCGTGCTATTTTAATATAGAATATATCTAATTTCGTGCCGACAATTCGGACGTTGACAGAATAGTAATTATTTGACATCATTCCAAATATCCAACTGGATTTGGTCTTAAAAAATACTGTGTGAGTATCCCACCTGTATCTCGTAATTTCAATCCTGTCAAAAAGATCTGAAATAAATGGCAAAAAAAAATATATTTCTTTAATCATCTTCAATTTTTCCGTGTTTAATGAATTAAATCTAAGCGCGTTTAACTACATACATATGTATATAGTATCTCAACTTAGGTTTTATTTTGCAGCGGCGACAATCTGCCCATCGAGTTTTTACGAGCCAAACAAATTGGCCACTCCGTTTGATATACGCCGTTAGAGCGTGGCACACGTTTAATAATCTCCACAAAACAGTTGCCAAAAAGAGGATGATGATGAAACATTCGTCCTTGAATTGATCTTGAAGTATTTCTGTCTGCCGTGCGGCGGAACGTCTGCTGTTAGTTGCTTAGCCGTTCGTCATTAGGAGTTACGTTAATTATACGATCTAATAATTTAGATGAGCAACATCGTCTATTGTGAAGCTCGTAATAACTTTTTTTCTAATAGGATCAAACTGCGATACGGATTAAGCTCAGGGCCGAATAGATAAATCTTAATTATTGAGATATTATTAGTTTTATTAATAGGATTCACGATTTTACCAATAAGTTTCTGTACAATCACGTATCCTTCTGATAGATAGGTACATAATATACTATAATTGCTGTAGTCATGTAGTTGTAGTGGTGTTTTTTTGGCATGTGAATATAATATAGTCAATATTAAAGGCTACACAGAAAAAACGATTTAGTTGTTTTCAACTAAATAATTTTGTTAACATATATTTGGTTACAGTTACTAAATTATTAGTTGACTTAAATAATACTAAAACATATTCCTGTAGTCAAACAATTTGGTTATAAGGTTTATTTGAAACAAGCACAGTATATGTTAATTTAGCTAAGTATTTACATTGCAGTAAAAATAAATTAACAATTTTCTCCCTATATTAGCAAATACGGTTCACACTTATGTATAGTACTGAAATTGTTGCATAGATGGCGTTTCTCCCATTTCATTCCAATAACAGAATATATTTCGCACAAATAGTATGTCAAATGCGATTATAACATATTAATCTGGCATGTGTACTAAATAAACATCTAATAGGAAGCCGGAATCATTGAAAAGATGACTCCCTTTATCGTATACTCCGGTGGAGGGAGTGATCCCTGTGATCAACCCCTAATACACGGAGCAAACACGTAACGTTTCCAAAATACCTTCATATATATTGATAGATATGGACACATAGATTTTTTTTAATAACCGAGTTCTCAAAAATAATTATGGAATTTTGTTAAATTAACAGAGTTTGTTTATTTGGAATAAAATACTTTTAGCTATTTCCTCAAACAAATACCTTGTTAAAACAAAAAAAAAATCGTTAAATTAAATATTTATTTAAATAGAATATTAAAAATTTAAGTTGAAGCATAATATATAGAGTGAGCAACATATGGATGTGACCACCACGTGACCTCAAATTTTAAGGCGGCAACATTCTTAAGTTAGTATGTATTCTGGTCGTCAGATATTTTTTTAACTTAACTTAAAGCAAGAGTAATTTTAAAATAACTGAGGTAAACGTAATATCTAAATGAGTGCAGGACTCCTCATGACACGATTGGACACGAGAAAAATTAAAGTTGAAAGTGCAGCGTCACATCTTGCCAAAGCAGGTAACAATGTTAATGTAATTTTATTAAAAAACAAAAATTTATGGGCGACAGCTATAGTGCGTTAGATTTAAAAAAAAAGTGACAAATAATTATAAAAACCTAAATTGCACAAGCTGACAATACTATTCGAAGCAGTAAAAGTCAGTCAGAAATTACTACAGTATCTTTAAGTTTCAAATTTATAAATCCATTTTGGTCTTTCCTTAAAAGAATATTATTTTTTACCGGTAATGGGTATTTAACTTTCAGCGTATCATAGCTGTGTTACAGTTAATACCTGGTTTATTTCACTTTGTAGTGGAATTGTAATGAGAGTATCTTTAAAGCTAAACATTAATTTTAGTTTATATGCGCTAAGAGTAAAAAAGACATTAAAATCATCAGAGCCGCTGTTCTTCAAAATACTCAATTGGGTATGTACGTATAAACAGGATGATTTTAGAGTCACAGTAATAAAACACAAAAAAAAAGACATATGCATACATGTATAAAAGAATTTATGTCGAATTTTTGTAAATTTCATTCATTCAGTCGTAAAAGTAAAAATATTACTTGGCAAAACAATCCAGAAATAAATAGAGTGAGGCTGCAAAATATATATCCTACTACTGAATTAAAACCAATTAACGAAATTTGCCACGTATGTAATTATCACCAATTGCAAATGCATCTTTTTCTATGCTGCATGGCAAAAATATTCTAATTTGCTTCATTGAAGATAATAGACATCTTTTAATTGATTAATAGCTCTCCTTTTAACCTTGCAATTTGTAATCATTATTCAAAAATGCAAAATTGCTTGTTATGATAGGTTTAATAAACTTATGCATGTGCCACGATTATTTTATTAAGTCTACCAGGCACGTGTATATACAGATGATCACATCGTATAAAATACGCTTTAAACATTCTATTATCACATGGCAATTTATATATTTTTTTAATACAAGCCTGATACCAAAGCTGATTTAAAAGTATAATACATAAAAGTTATTCAATCGGTTGCGTATTTAGTAAAAAGCGATTTTAAGCAATTGTCTGCTCATTTGTAAGTGCACGAAGAAGTAAAAAGCTTTCAGAGTAGAATAGAAGTAGTATATAAATTTATTGGAACGTTTTGGCATTGAAATCAAAAAAAAATCCTTAACTAAGATAATTACATATCAATGAAATTACGTGCGAACAATAATGTTTGAGCAAAAGAGTTTTATTGCCTTTTTTTGTATCAATATTTATAGTGTTTCTTTGCGTTGTTTATGCATATTAAGTGCTTAGGCTGACTAAAGCACTATTAACCGAAAACTACTTTTAACAACCGCTTTGATCGTGGTAGCCAAATTAGTTACTTTATTTCTAGTTATTACATCACTCATGTTGCAACCATACCAATTACTAATTTACTGACTTTTTTTATTTTAATATCAAATGCGTATTATTATACTATACTTCCTTCTTAACATACCTCCGCCAATTTTTTATTTGTGTTTAAGTTGTTTATTGTGTATGCTTAACCAGCTTTGGAAATATGAATAAATGCCAAAAACAATTCAGATGATGGAGAGCGCATAATGATTAATATAAGTAAATGTTTTGATTGCAAATATTTTTGTTTACTTGGAATTAGACTCAAATTGTGAGAATACGTTAATTTTAATGTTTATTTATTATTGTTGGTGCAGCAAAAAAGAGCATAAAAAATATTTTTTTTAATTTTTTTATTTTATACTTACACTTTGTCTTGCCCTGTCACGGGCATTATCACTCTTCTGGTTTTAAAATTTTGTCTTGTGGTCGTAATTGTTTTTTTTATATTATTGGGACTGACATTTTTGCTTAACATTGGCTAACTCTTTTTTTTTAACTGCTGATCTCTGTTTTCCTCGCTGAAGAAGACTATATTCTAGTCGAAACATTCAATGACATGTAACTATGTAAATACTAATTAACAAATAAATAAATATAGCCATAGATTCCAAAAAAGAATTTTATTAATTATAAATAATATATAATTATATTATTAAAAAAAACACTATTACCACTTTAAAATGTAAGATATAGATTCTTGGAATGATTTCTTTTATCAAATATTATTTGTATTGTTTTATATCTATATATTTTATCTAATTAGATTTTCAATAAATTTATTATTTATAAAAAATACTGAAGATGTGTTATTAAGAAACACAAATTAAGGGGGTTGGTGCTCATTGTTATTTACTAGGAAAAATTGTATTCTTTTTGTTCCTCTTTCTCAGCTGTTAATTAACTTATTGATATTTTTCTATTTTTAACATGTACAGCTCCTACCTACGCGAAAATGTATATGGCGAGCGCATTTTGGATGGGTTATGGCTTTTACTACGACCGCGGCTTATCGATGTAAACAGATGTTATGTATGATTGGTTGTGTATTTAGCCGACACAGGATTTCTTCTTTTTATAATTTGGTTTTTGTTGTTAAGACATAAACAAGCACGCGTTGAAATAATATTTTTACGTATTCCTTGGTAAAATAGATTATCTGTTTCTGAATGTTCTTATTGATTTATTAGAATATCTTATTTCGCATATATACGGCCAATATGGACATAAAATATGAATTTATCAAATACCAATAAACATTGCGTATGTGGGCTACTCTTCGGCTGGAATGAATAAAATTATCTCCAATAAACACAGTTGTATATGTATAGTTCAACCTGAGAATATATAATTAAAATCGCGATTCAGATTGTTAACCTTTTTTGTGGGAGGGGCTATTCATAAGCGCATCAGGTTCAATTAACACTGACAACTTTTCAAAATTTTATTCGGCGGTGCCAGAAGAAAAAATAAATCCTAATAAATGACAATGAGCATCGACCTCCTTCATGGCTACAAATATTTTGTTCTTACCTGCTACCGCCACAACAAATATAATATACGCACGCAAACAAAGTTCACCGTATTTCTCTATTGTTAGTATTACCTAATTGTATAATAATTTCTTAAGTATACAATTTTTATTTAATTGTAAAAAAAAAACAACAATCTAAAATGGAAAATTGATGTTATTTATTTTGTATAGAGGCCTCCAACAACATCTAATGTGTATCTAAGCACCTTGCAATTGTGCATGTATATAATTGCACCGGTTAATGTCAGACATTGCACTTTTTTCTGTTGCAGTCAGTTCCTTTGTGTCATCAGCACAAAATTATTTTACCCTTGATGTACGGATAGCGCATCCTGTTCGCGTGGACCGCTGTTTTACAATTGAAATAATCCATTGAAATCGATCTAAACAATCAGCTTAATTGAAATGTTTACACTTGAAATTCCGCATACTTCGGAAGGACTGTATATGTTATCGTTGACATTAAATTAATAATAAATATATATATACACGCTATGTTGCGTTGATCTGATTATAAAAGGTTTAACATAATCATTAGCTGCTCGTATAAAAAAAATATCGTGTTAGCCTTTATCTGTTCACGCAATCTTAATATAACAGGTAGGTATACTTCGATTTCTTTTATTTAAAAATACATTCTTTTGATATTAGTAAATTAAAATCAAGTAATTTTTTCTTTAAAAAAAAAAAGTTTAACGGCATGGCATTTCTCCACAAAAAGAAAAATGTCTAATAGAATAAAGATTAAAAGAAAGTACAACACTGATTGTAATAAGTTTTATTAGCACTTATTAACGTTTGTTGATTGTATTATAATGAAATGTTATACCGACTCATATAATTGAAAACACCGTGATATAACTATATATTTATATAACTTATATTGAATTACAGAAATTGTCGTAAAGATGGCGCTACCGCATGTTTCACTGTTTATGTAATGCTTATTCGACGCAAATTAAGGTATAATCACAACTAAATCATATTTTTCTGGTGTATGCACCGAACAAGTAAGATATAAAAGCATGTAGAAAACTCAAGACTACTCTGACGATGTCAGCAGGAACACTGCCGAAACGTCGGATTTTTAAGTAATCCTAACACCAACTCATATTTTACTAGCCCACCATCAAGAATTATGTTGCAGTTTTAATCTGTTTAAGAAATAAACGAGACGTTTCTTTCAGAATTCATATCAAAATTAATTGTAATTTCAAGTTATCGTATTGAATATAACCCACTTGAAAAAAAAAATTTCCTAAACGTTCAGCTAAGAAGATTTTGAAGACCAATCCGATCTTTTTGACGGGGTAATGAAATATATCATGGAAATGATAGTTTTTGTTTCTAAAAGTTTTCTTTCATGGGTAGTCGTATAAAAATCTCTCCTGAATCTTAAAATATTAGGAGAAGTTGACAAGTTCAAGATGGTAAAATATAAAATATAAAACATAGACAAGACTATATTACAAAATCACATATTATTGTCCTAAAAATAATAAAATGAAAAAAATTACCTGGAGAATAATAACTGTGCATTGTGTGCACACAATTATTAGTGTTTATTTATTGTAAGGACTTCAATATCTAAAGTAAATAATAGCCATAAAAAAATTACCTACCACAAGGTATAACCTGTTAATCCATTCTGTTTGAGACACTTTTTTTTATTGATGTTGTTATTGATCTACGCTTTTTTCTACTAGATGCCAAACATTCGTTCTTAGTTTTTACATTCTTTTTTGTTAATTTGAATATAAAATAAATATTTACGATTCAGTGATAAAATAAATCTATAAATATACAATACCTAGAACTATTTATTTGAGAGATGGCCCCCCCAATCGATCTCAACATCGGTACACATTCCTTGACCTTTGGCTTTGTTGTTAGGAGAATCGTTTACGCGGCACGCAGACGATATTGGATCTAATTGGAATAGTCTGTATGGGGAATTATTATTACAAACTGTTGTTTGTATCCATTCGTCTGCTGTTTGGAACTATTTTGGGTCACGACCATGGGATTATTTAAAGGCAATAACGACGTATTTAGCGAAATTACATACATGATAGGTATTTGTACAAGTCTTTACACACGTGTGTATTTCGTGTAATGAAGTATGAGAAATAAGATGTGTTAATGGATGATGTCGTAGATCTAAAACATACAAATATAAACTGTTCCTCATTGAATGCATATATGTGATATATATATTTAAACGTTCATCGAAGTATATTACACTAAGGATCAATGCAAGGATAAATAAATTAACTTACAGATAAAATAGTAACGGAAAGATAAATAATCTAAACCGTTTATCATATGCAATTACCTGCTAGATAACGGTTATATGGAAGATAAATTTGTCCAGCACTTTATTTGAAAGGTAATGTAGATATCCATCAGATGCTTGATGATCACATGATCATCGATGATCATAACCTACAAATTTAAGCAGTTACACAAAATTCATAATAATGCAGTTATCTTTTTGTATACTTTTTATTTATGAGAAGAGCAATTTTGTTTTTGTTATTTAGTTATTTGCAGGATCTGAATTAGCTTAATATGTGATATTGCTTATATTTTGGTTTACAAAATTATTGTTTATTAAAATAAATTAAAGAAGGCATTGAAAACTGTTATTTATTTACAAAAGAAATACATAACTATATTATATAACATTTTACGTTACGTTCTTTACAATTGTAGTCTTATTTTGGATGCTTGAACAGGAAAATCTTTTCTTCCACATACCATTATCATACCTATATGATCAATTCTCTGTACGGGCGTCATTCGGGTCTTAATAAGTGTACAATGTCTCAGTCTTCATCACCACTTAATAAATAATCCAGAATATATATTCCATGATAAAATAAGCCGGATATCGCAGGCAATTCGTAAACAAACTGTTTGTAAACAAGCCTATCCCTATGTCATGTGTGTAAAATATTAAACGAGGCCACGAGGCGTCAATCTATTTTCTGCTAATCAATCGTAGCGCATTATTTACCAGTGAGTGTTACGAACTATTAATAATCTTGTAGACACTAAACTTAGAGTTAAAAATATAATGATAAACAGGTATAAAAGTTTACCTGTCAGTTTACGATATCTGTCAGTTGCTTACGTTGCACTTTTATCCTTACATTGATAAATCCATCCTAAATACGATATTTTTGTCTGATGTAAATAAACATAGGTGCAATTTCTAGTGCCTTCTTTCTACGCTAAAACCTATCTCGGTTCACAATTTTGAAAATCCTGTGAAGTTCTTAGGGCCGTTTATGGACTGTGAACTATTTTGAAAAAAAAACAAAAAACATATATTGAATAGGTTGTCAACAAAATCAACTCCGCTTATTTTGCTCTTTTAAGATTAAAACAGAATTTAGGAATTTATACACTACCTCGAGATAACTTACGCACTGACATTCCCAATGTGTTTTTTGCTATTTGCGTCGCCCACTTTTAGGTAAATTGATACAAGAGATATCCTCCTGATGGTAATCTTTTATTGTCTGATAGATTGTCGTAACCGAAATCGCATTTAAGTACTGGTCCCACCCAAAGTTCCTTAACGCCTAAGGTTGTCTCAACTCTAAGCTTATAGATGCGGGGGAGTGAGGCGTGTGGTCGGTTAGTTGACGTCATCGGGAGCCCTTGGGTTGACGGTCTCACAGGTCTGACATATCTGTCATTTTAAGATGTAAATATCTGTCTGAAATTCAGATATTTACATCTTAAAAGTTGTGTATTTTCTTTAACTAAAATTCGTTTAAGTAACCATGCCAGGTACACGTTGTGCTGTGGCAACGTGTAATAATAGTTTGGGTGGTAACAAACCGTTTGCAGAAAGACATAAGATATCATAAATTTCCGAAAAATAAAAGTGTGAGATTAGTTTGGGTTCATAAATGTAGTCGTAGCGATAAATTTAATCTAGATACATCATATGTTTGTTCAATCCATTTTGCTTCTCATGATTATGAACGAAATTTGAAAGCAGAATTATTAAATTTAACTTGCAAAAAGAAGTTGAAACAAACAAGTAAGGAGGAAGTGCATAATGTTGATACAGACTTGGCAATCGTTTATGTCATCCTTTTAGCTATACCGACATTATTTTATTAGGATAAAATGAAGTTTTAATTTAGTCCCGGTCAAAATATACTTTTACACGTATCTTTAAACTCTCGCAAGTGTAAACAGAAATAAATTGCATCTATTAATCGATATAATTAAAACCGCACATGCATTAAATAAAGCATATAAGTTATGATGTTTTTGTTGTTTCCAGTAAAAGTAACTTGCAAGAACAACGAGCTTTTTAAACTAAATAAACCTTAATAGCAAATAGTTGTTACATTTAAAGCATCATTGCTAGAATAGTCCAATAATTCATATCCGCGCCAAGGAAAGGGGCTCCTCGTGACGTCATCAGAGACAGCCAATCGCGTAAGATTAGAGAGTTGAGGTAGCCTTAGATGTTAAGGAACCTTGGGTTCCACCAACCAATAAATACCTCTATGAATACCAAGCTTGTACCTACGACACTGTTGACTTTACAGACAAAAGTGATACGTCATATTAAGCATCAATCAATTTACTGCATTTTGTTTCCATCGGGAACTGAATCGAATCATGTTTACTATAAAATAATTTTATTGGATTTTTTTTCCGTAAACTTTTAAGACATACGTTAATAATATAATTTTGTTGATAGAATAAAATGTCGCAGAATTATTTATTTTTGCAGAAATTATCATTATATTTGGAATTAAACTTTACGTTCTTAAAGCGGCATTTGCATTTTTTATCGATACAATACCTTTTGCAGTGGTAACTTATAAAGCCTTGCTTAACTTGAGATGGCAAGATGTTTAATTTCAGATGATGCTGAGCGAAGTATTGATGAAGTTGAGGATTGTTCAACGTCTTTGATAAAGTTACTCTCAGCGGTTAGAAATTCATTACAATACAGTGGGCTGAGAAGTATTTTTTAGTTCTTGATTAATCAGTAAAGTCCCTAGTAGATTAATACTCATAACAAGAACTGAAACATTTTTGAGAGCTCCACGCCCTTTCTCATCATCGGCCACACTAATTACAACATTAGGACATACCAATATCAACTACATTTTTTTTATTTATCCTCACTTCCATTAAAGGAACTATTATTTGAGCAAGATATTGAGTATACACGCAGTTAGTGCGAGGCCTATTATAAATTCATTTCCATCGTTTGTAGGATTTTGATGATCCAACGTTTCGACAGTTCGTCTACTGCCGTCATCAGGGTGTGCCTAGGCAGGCAAAAATGTCACTAAAGGTTGGCCAAACTAGATTCCACATGACAGACGTGTAATAAATTGTCATTAAGCTACTGTTCAACCATGCTAAGATGAATTGGTGTCTTCATTGCACTTATTATTCATAAATAGATATTAAACTAGAAAGAAAATTGCAGAAAAATATTTATTCTCGGAAACGTCAAAATACCAATGTATGTAGCATGTGTGCCAACTTGTACTTTCAACTCGCTAGTGTCAAAATTTCTTTTCTATTTTCAATTCAAAATTAAGATTTGTCGGCCCAAAAAACATTGTGTATCACACCGTACTCATACTCGCAAAACTGTAGTTTTCTACCTTAGCGATACAGATAACTATTTTCACGCGAAAGTGACAAGTATTCACCCAGTAAATGTCACAATACCCAAATAAGCTATGCCAGTGTTATAAACTTTAGTCTATAGTCGATAGTGTCTCAGGGGATTGGTGTAATATATGTTGATATTGAAATTAAATCAAAGGCAAATTCGTGTTCCAACCCTTTTTATTATATTATCTTATTGCGACATGTTTCGGTTTATTAAACAATCATCGGGCAATATAGTATATTAAAAGACAAGTTTCATTTTGACGTTTCAAAGTACGAATTCAGAGTTTAAGAAACGAGTGGCGTAGCCACGAGTTTCTTAACTGAATGAGTGCTTTAATGTCAAATGAAACGTGTCTTTTATGCTATTTTTTGCATTTAGTTTTAAAATTTCTCTTTTTGTAAAAGCAAAACGAGAAAAATTTGATAATCTAGGGAAATTTTGTGGCGGTTGTCACCAGTTGTCACCTTGGTTTGGCACAAGATTTAAATTGACAAGTTAATTTAAAATTGACACATTTTTGAAATTTGTTATATATTATATTACTAAAGTAACTATATTATAATATTTAATATGAGTTCTACAACTTTTTCATGCACTCCGCCTGAAATACGGCAAATTGCTGAAAACACCATTAATAATTCACTTCCGGAGAAATCGTACACTATGTATCAAAAGCGATACAAAAATTTTGAAAAATGGTGCAAAGAAAAGGAAATTCTTCATATTTCTGAGAACGTCTTACTTGCTTATTTTGAAATGCTACGTAAAGATTATGAATCGTCATCATTATGGTCGATTTATTCGATGTTAAGATCGTGTGTAAATGTACATAGACATGTGGATATATCAAAATATATGAAACTTCAAGCATTATTAAAACGGCTATCTAAAGGTTATCAAACAAAAAAATCAAAAATTTTAGAAGAAGAAGATATTCATAGATTTTTGAAACAAGCCGATGATAAAATATACTTAGCTATAAAGGTTAGTGTTGATTTTATTTCGTTACTTTTTTGTAAATTCTTTATATTCTAGGTTATTTTAATAATAGGATATAATGGAGCCTGTGGGCGAGAAGAATTAATTAATATATGTGTGGAAGATCTTCAATACAATTCCGATTCCATTATAGTCAACATACCTAAAACAAAAAACAATGTACCCAGAATGTTCGCAGTGACTGATGTAAACTGCATCGAACTTATAAAAAAATATAATAATCTGCGGCCTAAAACAGTTACTCATAAACGTTTTTTTCTAACTTATCGTCATGGCTGCTTAATTAATAGCCCTATCGGTATTAACACCATGGGAAAAATTGCCAGTTTTCTTCATTTACCAGTTCCTCATCTTTA
The DNA here is from genome assembly GCA_004143645.1 of Protaetia brevitarsis. NCBI lineage: Eukaryota > Metazoa > Arthropoda > Insecta > Coleoptera > Scarabaeidae > Protaetia > Protaetia brevitarsis. The sequence continues at coordinate 16,847 of RXPK01005025.1, read as the reverse complement.
TACAGGACATTGTTTTAGAAGATCCAGTGCGACACATATAGCAAATACTGGAGGTGATATTTTAACTATAAAACGATTAGGTGGCTGGAAAAGCACGGCTGTTGCTGAAGGTTACGTTGCCTCTTCTATGAAAAATAAAATTGATGTTGGAAATATGTTTGCACAGGAAAATAATGTGAATCTACCTGGAACTTCTGGGAATGGTTCACAGTTTGAGTACTCCAACAGAAGCAATATCACTATCGCAGAGAACGATAATTTTCAACAGAATGTTTCTACTGCACACGGTATCACTATCACTTCGAAAGATAATTCAAACGTTAATATAAATGTTTATAATAGTTCTACTATTTCAAAGATTAATTAAAAATATCAAATCTTACAATGAATTTTTAATATAATAACCTCAAACTAACTTACAAAATGTCATATTGACATCTCCATTTCTGTTGCAATGTGACCAACTTAAAATAAATCTGCTTAAATGTTCCATTTCTATTACGCAACTAGTGCTGTAAGAGACCCTATTACGGCACTAGTGGAATAAATGGTACGGTTACGGCACTAATTGCAAAAAAACGTCAAATGTTCGTTTCCTATTTAAGAATGATGCGTCGAAAAATTTTTGTGGGTACAATGAGAGAAATTCTTTAAAACCGTTAAAACTAATTAAAAACTAAATTAAAAATGTCCCTAAAAATCCTTTGATTTAATTTCAATATCAACATTATAAACTTTGCCTATCATTAGCATAGTAACTGCACATATTAAGCGTCAGTAGTCGTTTTATCTTTTGCTTTTCCTCACCAAGTAATATAATTAGACCTACACAACACAAATTTATTATAGAATGCCTTGACCCAATAGATTATTATTACTTATTGTTTTTGTGATATGATTCTACTGCCTTGCACATGGTGGTCGATAATTACTAGTTGATAAGTGAATCATAATGTTTTTGCAATCTTAATTAGTAGATAATGATTCTTGTTAAGCATGCATAGATAGTAGTAATATATGTGATTGAATAGACACTTATAATGGGATTATTTTATTTTCAATTGAACTATGATTAATCGAAATACGTAGAAGTCATGAACCAAAAAAGATAGGTAAATAATTTGATCAAATGATTTACTATTAGTTATTTTGGGAAAGAGTGGTATGTCTTAAGATATTATATTTTTGCTTGTATAAATCATCTAATTTTATAAGGGATTCAAAGCTAAACAACAATTTTACTAATTAACTGCCTATTGTATGTAAACAACAGTTTATGATTTAAAACTCACGGTTGCTTCATTCCAAACGCTTGCTGCTATTTTTCTAATAAAATGGTGACATCTAGGGAAGTTCAATTTACGTGTGCGCTTACAATTTATCAAGTTAAAAGGCGGCTCCCAAGATAACTACACGAGGATATATTACTTAAGCAGGAAGCCTCTAAAAGTTGGCAAATTACATAGTGTTAACATTTCACATGTTACATACATGTAATGTTATTAAATCTATGAAGGAAAAATATAGATTCCAGGATAGCACAACATTTATGGTTTCTAATATAATGAACAACATTATTTTGCAACATAATCGCGGTGCATTAATTTCAATGCCCATCTTACATTTTAAGATATTTACATCTTAAAAGTTGTAGTAGCATTTTTTTCCGGAAAATGAATTGCTTTCTAACCTTCCTATCTCGCATCACATGTTTCTCTCTATTGTTACAGTTTGCCATGGTTTATCTAAGATCAATTAAATATAATATCAAGTGATTTTAATCTTAACGATCTAAATCTATAAACTACGACTTTTTTGAGTTAATATTTTGCAAAAATATATTACAATTCAATTTTAATTCACAGCGCAAAAATATCCCCCCCGAGAAACTAACTTCAAGGACATTTCTAAACTAAGCTTACCCGTGTACGGCCTATATTTTGCAAAAGAAATATATTACAATTCCATTTTAATTCACAGTGCAAAAATGTCCTCGAGAAACTAACTTCAAGGACATTTTTCGCTAAACTTCCAGTCTATACGGCCTTTATAAATAGCAAATTTTGCACACTCTAACAGAATATCGTAAGAAAACCTGCTGAGATGTAGAAATTGGCTCAAATGTGAGAGGAAGGATTAGTTTGTTTTGTATTTATCTGTTTGGCCGAGACTTTTACCGTTTACAAATCAATTCGCCGAGCAATCATTTGCAATTAAGACTAGGTCTGTAGTCCAGATTCAGCGTCAGGTGCTTATTCGTGAATGATTTATTCCATCTCGTTCTATCACTGTCCGCGTCTAACCATCTCACTCTCCGTTATATTTTAACGGTAATCTTATAACTTAAACATATACGGGAATTCAGTAGCGGGTTTAGATTTCTACGATATTATCGATCTTTTTTTTTTTTAGTTGCTATTGGCTATTATTATACTAGGACGTTAATTTGAAAGTTGCAGTATTATCATAGAATAGACTGCAATTTCATTTGATTTCATGTTATTATATTTTACCTATAATAGCCATTGCAAATCAATAGATAGAGCTTAAATATTCTCTCTCTCTCATTAAATTAATTATAATATTTCGCATATTGCACTTTTCCCTTCTCGACGCAGAGTTTTGCTGCGTTTGTGGTGGACGAATGCAATTTTCCATAATAGATGTGTGAACGCATTCGAACAACTCGAAATATTGCGTGCAATTATGAAGATTGTGTAATACAGAAATGTAATGCTATAGAATAATGGTAGACATTTAACTTTCTTTTAGAAAAGACTAGATAATTCGAAAAACATTCTATACATACGTAAACAAATATCGTGACTCGCATTGCTAAGGCAAATTTTAAAATCGTTTTCATTCACCAATTTCTTTCAGCAGATTGGGTCAGGAGATTAAACAATTTTAATTTTGTTTGAAAAAGTGGTGTTAAATTTTGTTTGAAAATTTTAATTTTGTTTGAAAGTACAATACTCTCATTATTATTCGATTTTTAGAAATATAAGTAAATTTTGAACAAATAAAATATAACATACCTTAAGCGTAAACTCGTTAATTTCCAAGATATGTTTGATTTTCTAAAAACTCTGCCAGTTAGGTACATACGTTGGTTGTATGTGAAGTGTTGTTGTGATTTGATTATCACTTATTGTTAGATCTATATGTTTACACCTTGATATGTGTTTATACCTCAAGTTTAAAAGACATTTGAAAGGATTTTAAAGATAAAATACCAGAAGAATAAAAGACCTAAAGCTGCAACCAATGGAGAAAACGAATTTTTGGCAATATATAAGCATTGGACGGTTGTAGGCACAATAGGAATTTCATTGACATTTTAAATAAAATACCTTTCATCCGTTTCATTTAATAATGAATTCGTCCAAGTACTGGACACGGAAAAACTGTATTGCTCACGACCAGCTTCATGACTTTGACAGTTTGCTTTATACGGCCTGCCGAATCATTCAAATTTACATTGAACTGAATGTTACACCAGATTCCGGTAACTAGCGACATCTACATGACATTTGAGAACATATGAACTACTTCTTTGACCCGTCAAATAGTAATGGCGGGCACAGCTGATGATAGCCTAGTTCATATTAAAAGTAGGACAAAACTATCTAACTTAAATAACCAATAAGAAGTGAAACACAGCATTGAAAGCCTAATATTCCGGTTTTTGACTAAGCAAACAGATTAATTAAAATAATTTTGGGAAATATTAACTTCAGCACTTGCCAATATGACATTTATTTAAATTGACATTTTACTGTCACAATCTTACCAACCGAAAGCTAAATATTTTTCCCAAAAAAAAGTCCAGTATGTGGCACCAGTAGTGAATATGTGCAACTCATGATTCGACAAGCCGTATAAATCAAACTGTCCAAATAAAGAGAAGTGTTGTTTTTTACATTTTCTATTACTATAAGTTTGTTCGCGTTGCATGAACTATTTGCACTATTATGCACTTTTGCACACAAAAGTTCTAAAAAGTGCATAATAGTGCAAATAGTTCATGCGATGCGAACAGACTTTATATGTGATAGCAAAATTATATTTTCTTCGGTACTAAAAAAAAAAAAACCAATAAAAATAAAATATTGTAAAATTGTATATTTAAAATCAACATACTTTGTTGTTTGTGATAGATTATTTTATACCTAACAATATCTAAAATATTTTAAACGAAATAATGTTTTTTAATGTTAATGTTTAATGTTTTAATTTCCGAAAGACAGACTTTCATATTAGTACCTTTTATTTTTTCTTACGAAGATGGTATTTTCAATACCATTTGCAAAATGCGTCAGTACGAACATAAGTGGCGCTGTTTTTTTGTCGCGATGCTTATCAGTAACCATCGAACTATAGAATTACAAAAATGAAATGACATTTTATCAGTCAGGCACAAAAAGTATCCTATATGTTAGCCTTAAAAAATTGTAAGATCGCGTGAAAACACTCTATATATAAATATAACTTAAAATTGCCTTACTGATGATTATTAATCACTAAATGTTTCCTGCAATTATTATAGAATAAGTGCCGCTTTAATGATAATATTAGCACCCAATTGGATGCTTTAAATAAGCCTTTTAAAGATGCTTGTTGCAAAGTTGCACTGTTTGCAATCATTACGAAAGTAACAATTTATATTTTTGGTAACACTTTCCAATGTTTTCAAACAGAAATGTAGTGTACATGAAAAGTAAGAGTGTTTTAAGCGGATATTACACTAAATGATGGTCAACTTTCATGTGTTATGCGCCTTAAGAATAAAAGGAAGTTAATAGTTTAGAGACCAGTGCTTGTGATTGTACTACGCCTAATTAGACCATTTGAAACACACACTCAATCAACCCTTACCAAGAAGGATATTTCTTTCAACATCAAGGGCTGAAAAAAATTCTTCTACCCATAAATTTTATCATTTAAGAAACAAGAGTAATGTCAGAAATGCATTAAAATCGTTAATTTTGTACTTATTAAAACGTTTTAGGTAAAAATAATACTAGAATATATATATCTTCAATCAAATTACATAACCTTTCTTAAAGTATTCGCTCTATAAATAGTATGTACTTTCCTTCAATTTACAATTTCCATCGCATATTCTGTAGTTTGCATTAGTATCTAATTTTGTTTTTATTAATTTTGTTTTTTTTGCATGCACTTTTACCTTTTACTTTTCTTTCATTTTCCGCACCAATAGGACACGTAGAGCTTCACAGGACATTGGCAGAGTGACCAACAAAAATGCAGACCAGATCCCGTTCAGGCAAGTAGTGTGCTTTTTTTTCGTTCCTTGATGCATCTCTTTTATTTTTATCCTATAATGCCATTTTTACATTCTGTTGAGCTCGGGTTATATATGCTGTGCTGGCAAGATTAGAGATTGTTGTTGACTAGTGTAGTTGTATGTAAAATCCGTCCCGAGATGTAAGTTTGCCAGCACGGTATACATTCACCTGTGTAAGTTGTGGCGAGAATACCACACCTTTTCCTCCACGATTAGCATAACAATCGGAAAGAGAACCCACCATTCGAATTTCTTTGAATCAACGGGACAGTGCGACATACCTACATATATGTCATAAACGTGCCTACATGAGTAACATAATACTCCTTTTTTTTTTTTTTTTGATAAAACGTACATACCTGAGGTAATCTCAGCTATTGTAATATCTAGATATATGTGAGAAAAGTTACACATACCTATTTCTTTGTTTTGTGAAAAAAACACATTTAATAGCTGAAAATATCGTTAAATCTACAAAAATATGAACTAATGATAATGGACTCAATGTCGATCCTTGCGGAATGCCTGAATTAAAAAATAAGAAATTTTATTTTTTTAATTCTCAGTGATACGGACGCTTCGACAAAAATTTAAAACTGATATTAATATTGATTTTTGCTTTGCATACCTCTGGCTTCGTAAGTTTCTGCTTACTTTAAACCATGCATATCCAAGACTTACTAGATTATCTATTGTTATGGTTAATTTTATACATATTAAGCTATCGAATCAAGCGAGAATAGAACAGAAGAAGCCATTGAACAATTTCAATGCACATAAAACAGCTGACAGTCAAATTAAATCGTGTAGAGCAGCGGTTCTCAACCTTCTTATTTTGACACCTTTCAACAACTTTAGTTAAATTACGAATGCGAAGAATACGCCTAGTGCTTTAATTTTGATGTGTTGGCAATCGTGAAACAGAATTGTTTTTTTTTTTTAGTTCTTATGTGAATTGAATAAATTTGTGAAAAAATGAGACATCTACATCCAGTGAATTGGTTGCTAAAAAGACAAGATTTTACAATGACAGTTATTTAAATTATGGTTTCACCTCATTGGATTTCTATCCAATCCACAGTGCCTTGTTTGCTATCAAGTTCTCCCGATAAAAGCATGAAGCCATCAAAATTAGTTCTATAGTGGGAAACTAAACATCCAGCTCATAAAAGCAAAGCGTTATTTTTTTGTGAAGGAAAATTACATAGCTTGACAAACACAAAAACCCAATAAACTTCGCATGAACCGTTTTTTACCACTCGAAAACAATTTGGTTTTGTGTCTTACTAACGTAAATCCTCATATGGAGAAAATTTTAAATCAAAAACAAATGCAACCATCACATTAATTTCGCGACTCGTATTAAATATTACCATGACCCCCAGGTTGAGAAACGATGCTGCAGAGAAAATAAAATCACTAACTTTGACACAAAAGAAAACAAAGTTTATTAGAAAACCATTATATCAACCTATAGTTCCATATTTTAGTAGTTAAGTTAAATCTAATGCAAGCATTCTTACAACGGACTTGAAGAAATGCTAAAACCCGAAATTATTGTGGATGTTTGCATTTCATATAATCTTGAACAGAAAAAGCAAGAGTAGCCACACGTTTTGAACTACATTTGTCTAGTAAAGGAAAAAAAGACAGATAAATTTTAAATCTTTTAAATCCTAAATCAATTGTAAAACCGAAAAATAAGTTACCATTAACGAAAATATTTATTTTGTTCATTGGCTGTGGAATTATTATCTTAGGCGAACTATTATGCAAGATAACAATGGCTTTTATTGTACTCTATATGATTGCTCAAAAGAAAAATAAATACTTTAATCTTGTTTTCGACGATTAACAAAACTCACTTTCCAGCATAAAATACACAGCTTTGCGAGAGATTTCTAAAATAACAAGCTATGCAATGATTATTACCCACATAAATTTGCCTGGGTAACATAGCATTATGGCAAAAAATTGAAGGCAGACGTAAACACATATATGATGAATGAAAATGAAACAGGCTTAACCGCTCCATAGTTAGTTCTATAATAACAATAATGAAATTTCATTCTGATTAGAATGATCTAAAATAACTGCTAAGTCGCGACATAAATACAAAAGAATTAATTGTTAATTTTAAAATCCACCTGTAAATTTAGCTAGCACAAACAAATAGGTGTTAAGAAAAAATTAACCCATTAAGAACACTATACCTACATTTCAATTCTGTTTCGATTGAGTCAAATAATAACCAGATAATAATTGTATGATTCAACACACCATTATTATTCTACCGCTAAAAGAACAATTGTCATCCTAAGGAAATTATAAAATAGGTTTGTACGTATTTATTTTAAATGGATAATTAGATTTAAACTTGCGTCTATAACTTTACCGCCAAAGAGTAACTGGGTGACCTATATGGAAAATTATATCGTTATGGTGGAGTTCCGCCATAACTAGACACCGTTGAAATACGGTCATAAGTGGTTAAACGCTTCATTTCGCGTTAAAGAAAAGCATCGATCTAAATAAAAGTACGACCATATATTGATCGTGTATTTTTTTTTCTACGCAGGAGCAAAAGCAGAAGCGTCGATCACGGGATATCTCATCCCTTCGATTTGGATGCCTTGCGAGCTAAAGTTGACGGACAATTAGAAAAGAATTTGGACAGAGGTAAGAATTTAAATTAGTACTTTTTTTATTATGCAATTTTGAGTGACTCAATACAACTTATATTTCTATACTCCATTCACGATAAGAATGCAGTAGATAGCGTTGCGATTGGCGCCCAAATTACACCAAAGAATGGAGAAAGTATCTGGCAAATACAAATTGTATGTTTACAGTATTGTAGGCGTAAAAAGTTTGATTACCAAAATAACAGCAAAGGTTAATATCAAATAGAATTCTAATAGCATACGATCCTAGCAGTTTATTTGCAATGTTGTAGTCATATTACAGCGTAATAATGTAACATCAATGAATTTTCAACATTTCAGAATACATATCTGAATAATCATTTAGGACCTGATGATTAAATTCTTCAAACATATCTTAAACAACATTGTCGAGTTAATATATCTTATTTTCTTTCTTCGATAATATGTTTGATGCAATTTCTCCATGTGTCACTAATTGTTGAGCCTTTGAATAAGTAACGTTTGCATTTAATGTAATTTAAAAGTTTTGTTGTTCGACGAATGTCATCGATCTATATATAGAAACCTATTCACCAGAAAAATCTGAAAATTTAAATGTATACTAATATGGATTTGACTTAATCCAACAAAATATGTACAAGTCTTTAGCACTTTCGGTTGTACAGGGTGTTGACATTAACTTTCTTATTTTAAATACAACCCCCTGTATATTTTTGTATCTTTGAATTGCCCTTAAAATTCTAGTTAAAATTTATGTAGGGATCCCTATACCTAAATTCATTTGTTTTCGAAATATTTCGATTTTTTGCAAAAAAAAGTGACATTCACAACTCCTTACGCTTCCATACGCTAGTATCTCATACGCCCTTCAGGTTTTCTTCAATTCACTTGGCATACTTATGCACTGAAGGTAAATGCAGCGAAGAGATAAGACAAGAAATGGCACTTATCAATTTTGACGGGTCTGCGTGCATAACTTTGGCTGTCATTTTACAGAGAGGGCGCCACTGCAATCATTATTTTGATGAAATAATCGAAAATAATTAAATGTTATCCCTGGAATAATTCTACCGCGCTTTTAATTCAACTTATTGTTATTTGTTTATTTCTTGCTGTATTTTTATTTAATAATAATGCTAATAATGTCTTTATTAAATTCCGTTTAAAGCAGCAAATGACAGCAGATGATAAATGGCGGCCATTTTGAGTTGAAATGGCTACTTCCCTCTCTGACACATGCTCTTTATAATTGGTGTAAAAGAACAGGAAGACAAATGAGGCACCTGGTGCTAAAATAATGAAGTAGCGCTAGAAGTTATAGATATATTTCCGGCGACAAAACATCAAAGCTGCCGACAATAAGTGACGATTCTTGTCTTATCTGTTCGCTGGTAAATGCATCAAGATGACGCATAAAAATAAGTTAGCGATGTTGAAGTAGTAATTAAATTAATAAATGTACAAAATTCAGTCCTTGAAGCTCTAAGCATTTTTCACATCTTTTGAGTAGGTACCCCATTGCTTTGAATGTATGCAATAAAAAAAATCAGCAATTACACCAACTAAGCAGTACGGAGCTGAAATCAACACTGGTATTTCACAAATGCACAAATGTCATTAAATCTCTCAGTGACACTTCGTTCTTTCAAACATAAATATCGTTTGCTTTTTTTTTCGTGTATGTGAATTTACCTCGTCTATAAGTAGCCTTACCCCAACCAATATTATGCAAAGAAAAGAGATGAACAAATAGAAATACAACTTTGCTCATGTGTATTAGGCGTTTTATCACCTACCATCAATTTCATATTTTGGCATTATATCTGCGGCAGATTTTTTTAAATGCGATATTTACTCCAGATATTGCAAATATTTATACTCCTTCAAAATTATGAAAGATGCAAGTTTTTGCAAGCCCTAAGAAAAGTATTAAATGCACTCGGTGCAACAAATTATTAACATGATTTAATAAATTATTGTGCTTTGATATAAGGTGTCCAATACATTTGAGCATGGCTGTACATACATACAAGTTAGAAGACAAAACAAAACAGCTAAAATAATACTTATCAACTTTCATTTTTTTTTGTTAGGAACCACCACAATTGAATCAGGTCAATTATTATTAAATTACATAACTTTCTTAGAGCGCAATCGCTCACTTTTAAAAATGAATGTAATATGTTTTATAATATACCTACAGCAATATCCTTGGATTGGATCTATGCATTTTTATTATTAAAAATATGGTATTTAGAAAAACAAATGTTTTGCTTGATTTGGATATATCATATCATACTATTATTAAAGATAGATATAGCGTATATTTACATCAAATTAATTTAATATTTATTTTGACATTTTGAATATTGGTTTGGTAGAAGCACTTACAGAGCCATCTATAAAGTAATAGTGATACTACATGCGTCACTAATATCGGTATAACAGTGATTTACATTTCTTACAATAAACTCCTATTTAATCTTTTAATTACTAAATTATCGTGTGGAATTGTGTGTGTTCATTAATAATAATGAAAATTACGTGAAAGGTACTAAATTGCAAACATTTGTAAAAAACAGTAATAGATAAACAAATACCTACGTGTCAGCGATTTGTTTATCTGTTACTCTTATTTGAGGTTAGATTAGCCTAAAAAAAAAAAAAACAGCATTCCATAATATTAATTTAAACGGGCCGATAGCATTTAACATCGTTAAATATTTAACCATTTTGTTCATTAGGGCGGTAACTGTTGCGAGTTGGATTTAATTCCGTACATTAAACTCAGTAACTTTATAGCATAGCAGCGATCAAGGTCGCAATTGTCCGCGCTTGCCGTAGTGTTTTTCTGATTAATTCGCATCCGCTTTGGGTATTAATTTTCCTATGTGCTTTCGAAGTCGTGCACAAATTAAGGCGAATATATTGTAATGTACCTAATGTTTATATTTGATTAAACGGGAGTGCAAACAATATACGCTCGCGGTTGACACGAATATGTGGGCCCGGTATATTAACGGTAGCTGTAATAATAACAGGTCCGTTAGAAGATGAATTTCGTGGATGACTATTACGACACCTATCGCGTCTCTATCGATAAAAACATTGACGAAGAGTTTGTTATTGTGTTTCTTCCGAAAAATATAGGTTAGGAATTCGAGTTGAAACGAAACAGTGTGGAGGTAATAGAAATAGTGATTAATATGATTTCTATAACTGTTACAGATATCGATGGATCTACAACAAGTTTAACGGAAAAAAGGAAACTTGGACCTCCGGAAAACACCACGACGTATATTGTGAGTATTCCTTTTGATTTTTTGTTCTACATTTTGTTGTCTACCAATGTTGTTATTATGACGTCGGCAGGAAAGTACTTTACAATTCTATACGTCATGGAAGAGATATGTTTTGCTATGATGGATTTTCGTCTTTCGTTACGAGCATTCATTCCTTTAAATATTTAAAATTATTTTATCTATATGGCACGTTATAATAACAGCATTTTTGGCTTATTTATCTTGGCATGTTATACCTATTTATTTGATAACTAAGTACGCGTTGTAAATATTTATAAATTATTGCTTTATTAAATGTTAAAAGCATTGTAGTATTTAGGAAACTTCAATGCCAGTAAATTAATCTATTATTTTTAAAGTTTCTTATTTGACAGTAACTAAAAGGTTAATTCATGAAGGTTGAATATATCAATAAAGATGATTAAACTGCGCCTAATAATATAGCCACACTAATAAAATTTCAGCCGTCGTAACCAACCACACATGCAATGTACATGATAAGATATTTAAAACTTTTATTTTTTCTACTCTTAAATGTAAAATGTTAATGTATCTACTTAATTACAGTAACTTATTACTAGAATATCTACTTAATTAGAAGACAGTAATTAACCAAATCAAAGCGCGTCATATTTGTTGCTCACACTAATGTTTCAGATGTTTTTATTTTTCAATCAAATTGTAAATTAACTATGGCTTATTGTTTAAAATTGCATTGAGCCGGTATATTATAAAAATATTACTGTATTATCTTTGGCCCCTGTAGTTCTCTTCTCACTGTGATAAAAAACTTTATTTCTTTCACGGCATTTATATATAAAGCACCATATGTATTTATAAATAAAACATCTAGTTGGCTACATATTTCTCTTAACGAAATTGAAATAAAAAGATTCAAATCTAAAATGTCGAATTTAATCATATTAATAAGCAAAACTTGAATAATCTATTCCAAAATAATTGAATAATAAACGCTGATTTGATTCATCCTCCTCCTTATACATATAAAAAGAATATTCGCAAAACCGTCACCGACTTGTATGATTTTCTGTATTTAAGTCAAAAAAAAATACATTAAGAAGGGAACCTTAAGGCCGATTCAAGGATGACGTATTGAAATTCCAAACTGTTGCAAGCATTCCATACCAAAACCGGATTTAAGGAATTTACAGCCAGAGTTTACATTTATAAATAATCATAATAAATAAATGAATTCCATTTTTTTTTCTAATGGGTCAGTCCTGTAATTCTTGTAATTTATCAACCGATTCGCCGCATACACGATCATCGCCTTTTAGAATTGTTCCAAGAAAAATGATCCTGAGTCATGGTCATTGTTTTGCATTAATAAACTCGTTCGAAAAAAATATGCAATGTGATGAAATGTTATTTAAAAAATGTATTCTCGTTTATAAACGATGATTATTTTTTAATAAGCTTATGGAAGCACTCATATTATTTGTGTGGTCGTAATTGTATCCACCGATTTTTTGTAGATAGATTACATTGGGTTAATCAACAATCGTCAAATATATTTTTTTAGTATGGTTAAATTGATTGTCAATAAATCTTTTATTGTATTAAACAAAAACAAACATTCTTTCAGTTTTAAATGAAGTGTCAATGAAATGTTATATTCAATCAACTATATCAAAACTTAAAATTCATGGAAGGTAGCAGCTGTTATATAGTAATTATTAATTTTCTTTTATGTAAAACTTGAAAAACAAATTTTCCGCAATTATTTTTCAAGCAATCATTTCAACAGCATTAAAATAATTACATATTATTGTAATACAAAATCGTAGGTAACTTTATGCTTCATCGATGAAGTGCTGAAAATAATAAATACTTTCATTATTGATTGTAAATGCCCAAAAAAGTTTAAAATTTCAAAGATTCTTCTGGTTTACCAAAAGGGTGACACAACCTGTGTAACTAATTACTGACCAATAGCAATTCTTCCCGTATTATCAAAAATTTTTGAACAAGATATGAAAGCTCAAGTATTAGATTTTGCGACAGTCAATAATTTTTTTATCATCAAATCAGCATGGATATTTAAAGAATAAATCAACAACTACTGCACTTGTCGATATTATGGACACTATTCTTTTTAATTTGAAGGAGAAAAAAATGGTTACTTATTAGATAAATTACAAAACTACAATATACACGGTACAGCATTAAACCTTTTCAATACCTATTTATGTACATCAACGTTCACAATATACAGAAATACGTCACATGAAAACGGTATTCTAGCATGTTATCGCTCGATGTTATCAAATATTTTAGTCGGAATCCCATAGGGTTCGAACTTAGGTCCTCTCTTATTTATGTTCATTAATGATTTACCCGACCGCATTGCAGGTCAAGTTAGATTTTAGGCGGACGACACTAGTGTCATAACTACGAGAGTCTGCACGAATTATACGAATGGTTTCTAGGCAATAAATAAATTATTAACATTGATGAAACTAAATTATTAATTTTTGAGCATAAGGATAAAGTAAATTTGTCGATAAATAATATGCAGATCGAAACAGTGCGTAGTTATGAGTTGTTGGGTCTGATAGTTGATTCTTTTCTAGATTGAAGCCGCATATAAATAGTGTTATTTTAAAATTAATTTATGTATTAATCAGTATAAAAGAAATATGTGATCATCCTTCATCATTAAAAATGTTATATCATGCCTACTTCCGTACACAATTTAAATTATGGTTTGCTTTTTTAGTAGCTGATGTAAACACTAAACAAATCTTATTATTTGTGTAATGAATAACTTATCGTCTAGAGAATCTTGACAAGCAATAAATTGCTTAGGCTCTGTTTACCCCGAAATAAAAAAATTATTAATTGTTTGTCCCATTATTAAGGTACTCATTGAATTCCTGTTTTAAAATGTATGTTATGAAGCTAAAAAAAAATAATAATTTTATAATATATTTAGTATTAAGGCATTCAATTAGATAATTTTTTATTTTCCCTAAAGTTTATTTTCTATAACTTCACACAATTTAAAGCATTATTTATTTTATAGGTTGCGGACAGAGACACTTTGACCTCAGTAGCAGCTAGATTCGATACCACGCCTTCTGAACTAACAAAATTAAACCGTCTAGCTACTCCGTTTATATTTCCCGGACAACAACTTTATGTGCCATTAAGGGAGGTATCGGAAAACGATTCCGATGGCTCGACGCCCATAGAAGATACACACGACGACTTACCACCAGAAGAGAAAGGTAAACATGACCAACATTTGTACACACCTTCGTACATACATAATGTAAACATTTCCACTTGCGCCTCCTAAGGATCGCTTCTTCACTCAATACACAGAAATTTATCTTGAAGAATATCGTCACATCCTCTTCCTACTAGATACATATGCACACAATTTCCTTTTAAGTAAATACGGGTTTGGATAATTACGTAAGATAGTGGCGTTATCTATCATGCTTATGTGAAATATTTTTATTGTAATGATTTTTAAAAGTCTGTAATTTGTGGTAGCACACTTAACGAAAGTATGCTAATTATTCGTGATCAGTATATGAATCACTTACTCATTCATACCTTAGTAACAGTAAACAATAAACTGCAAATAAACCAGTAAGTCGTACGATGTGTGGAATAGACTGCGCACAATATGGCACTTGTTATGATCACAGCAATATACCAAAGTGTAATAGGTATGAGTTTTTTTTTTTTCTATAAATGTTGTATTCTATTAAAACTTCATTATACAGCAGCTTTATAACACCTTTATCTAGTTAGTAACAACCTAAAAATAATTAGATATCATTTACCTCTAATTTTTTTGCCCTTCCTTCATATTAACCGTAAGTTAGCGCCACATTATCATGAATTCAAATTATAAGTTCTCTGCATGCGTAATGCAAATCAACGCTGAAATACAGCCAAACTTAGTAATCCAAAGTTTCTTTAATTGATGTAATACATTGAACTTGTTAGTTTACTGCCGGAGATTGCAGATATCCGAATTTCTTTTCCTGTAACATCTTTCTCAAATTAAATGCGAATTTAAGCTCTACAAATCTTCGGTTGCTTATGCAACCGAAACTACAAGTACTCTATACCTAGCGATATACAGTCGCTGCCACAGTAATAGGGACAGTGAGGTGCAAATATAAAATATACTTTTTATACAAAAGCTGAAATTTATATTACATTATTTATATCAAATATGAAATAACATAGTTGTGTACAGTAGTAATACAAAAACGTAACTAAAAAAAATGCAGTATGTGATTCATATCGCAAATAAATTTAAAAAAACGTAAACTCTTGTGGACAGATAAATAAGGACACTATAATTCTTGCTGATTTTGAATAAAAAATAAAATAAAATTGATTAATATTTTATTGGATATCCCTTTGCTTTTATTACTGCAGCACATCGTTTAAGCATATACTTTATTAGTACTTAACAACGTTCTGGAGAAATGTTTTTCCACATGTTTTGCACCAGCGTAAAAAGTTCGTTCAAATTAGACACCTTTATATCACGCAAACCAAGTTTCACGTCATTCCACAGATATTCTATCGGGTTCAAGTCCGGGCTACACGATGGCCATTCAATAACATCGACCACATTATCTGCAAATCATTTTTTTACCAACTTGGAAGTATGTTTTGGGTCATTATCTTAAACATACTTCCAAATTACCGGTAAATATTTTTCTGCATAAGGCAGCATGATGTTCTCCATAATACTCTGTGAAGTATACCTTAGTTTTGCAATTTTTGACCTTACCAAAATTCGTGTCAGAGATTCAGTAGACTCAGGTTACCCTTGAATCCAACTATTTGGTGAAAATTAGAGCATTTTCGCCGCGCACTGACAGCTAGATCACGCATGCACGATGACAAATTGAACGCGTTTCGATCATCAACCTGTCGTCTTTGGGTCGAAATTATCACGCAAAATTTCCACTTTTTGACAATCGTGGTTCACGATTCTGACGTTCCAGTGGCGTCGAGTGATTTTCATTTTAAGCTGAAATTTTTGAAATTTGATAAAGAAAAAATATATTTTTCTAATGGAAATGAATAATTGGTCATGACTTCATAAAAGATGTCATTTTTTCAATTATTCCAACTTGACAGAAAAGAGAATAATATCAAACTAAAGTACCACCTAAACAAGTAATTCAGGTAAGTAATAGTATATTACTTAACCTGTACGAATATCACAATAAATCATTACAACTTTACATGGAAACTAACTTTATTTGTACCTATCTATAAATGCCGTTTGCATCAATAAAATTGTTTCCGTACCTCACTACATGAACAGTTCGGAAAATTAAAAGGAATTCGCAATTGTAATTGATTTATTTGTAACAAGAAATTATTGTCGTTGGAATGATTGAAAAAAAGTGTTTTTACGAGGTCATGACTATAGCTTCCATTAGAAAAATATTTTTTTTTTTTCAATATACGATTTTATTTTTCAATCTTAAAGTCTTGGCTTAACACCTTGTTTATCATATCAAATGGAATGTACACTGAAATACAAAATTTATGTCTACCCAA
>RXPK01005024.1:17500-27053 GCA_004143645.1 Protaetia brevitarsis | reverse complement strand
GTTGCATATTTAGCTGTAAGAACAGTGGTTTACAATAGGTGTAGCCGTAGGAGACTGAAGTAATGACGCCAGTCGCCCCGACGCTCTGGACCCAGCCTTAGGATTTCTATGACCTCTTCTGGCCCGAAGGATGTCCTGCATCCTATCATTACACCTATCAGTGAACTACACACACATAGCGGATAGTATGTGGGCTACCTGTATACATTTATCGGACGATGAGAAGCTCTTTATACCCGTACACCACAGTTTGCGCGATCGCACTATCGTAGAAACACCCACCACCAGAGTTGTCTCAGCATCCAGAATATAGTCGTTCAACTAATATCGTTGCTACTGGTAACATCCGTATTAAACACACATGAACTATCTCCCTATATATCGCTCTTCGGGATGGGATCTGCACGTCGGCCAAAACTACCCCGCAACGTCGGACCGGTCCGTGATGTCCTGTTTGATCGACCTATGGTCCGTTGCCGTCCGTCTATATACTCCAAATCGAGTAGCACTCACACATATTTACGATACTAAACTTATAAATA
Source organism: Protaetia brevitarsis (assembly GCA_004143645.1). Lineage (NCBI taxonomy): Eukaryota > Metazoa > Arthropoda > Insecta > Coleoptera > Scarabaeidae > Protaetia > Protaetia brevitarsis. Next base: position 26,511 of record RXPK01005024.1, on the reverse strand, counting down.
GAGGCATTTGAAACGCCCCTTAACAATTGCGCTCACAAACGTACCTGTTATATCATAAACCGTATGCCTCGGAATAATTTTTATGAACGTCGCTTTACGAAGCCTCGGGTAAATCGATTCAAACTATGGACGTCTAATCGGCGGTATGTGAAATTCACGGACCGAGGATTCGACACGGATCGCCTACCGTAGAGGAGCTTCACCGAGGTGAGGATGCGAAACCGAGATCGCCCCTATGGAGAAACTTCGCCGAAACAGATCTCCAGACGACTCGCCGCCTGTTATGGAAAAATTCCCGGCACAGCTTAGAGTGAGGTAGCAATCGTTAGTATAAACATTAATCAATATTTACCCGGTTTTAGCCCCCCTTTCCTCATCGACCTCGTGGGACACGAGCGAGCGCCGTAGGTCGTCGCACCGACTAAGCGATACCAAGTCGCCCCCTGATCCGTAATGGATCGTCACTCGTAACCGTCATGAGGATTCCCGGAAGCGCGATCGACGAAGTCGCCCCGCTACGGAAAAACATCGCCGAGCGACAGTTCCACGACGAAACGCGCATTATGGAGAACTCGCCGCCCGACAGATATCGAAAACGAAGTGCGCCTACTATGAAAATTCCCGAGCGACAGGATTCCGAAGACAACGCGCCTATTATGAAGAAATTCGCTGGCACAGTGGTAGAGGTAGGAGCAATGGTATAGTGTACACATTAAGAAAGTATCTCTACTCCCCCGTTAGCCCGCCTCCGTATCGGGCACGCGCGGACCGACGGCGACGGCTGTAGTCGTCGCACGACGTAGGGATAATCACGGCTCGGCACGTCGATGCCGAATGGATCGTCGACGTCCGAACTCGTTGAGAACTGCGCCGGAGCGCGCATTCCGAACGAACTGGCCCTACATGGAGAAACTCGCCGCGACAGGGGTAGAGGGGAGTAGAATCTAGTAGTAACAGAAGCATATCTTACTCCCGCTTACCGGCTTTGTCATCGGCTCTCGTGACGACGGCGACGGCGCCTGTAGTCTGCGCACTCGACTAGCGGATAAACGAGCTCGCCCCCGATGCGTAATGCGATCGCGGACTGGAACTCATGAGGGAAATTCGCCGGAGCCCGATCTCCGAACCGAAGAGCCCCGACTATGGAGAAACTTCGCCCGAGCAACAGATTCCGAACGACAACGCCCCTATTAGGAGGGAATGACGGAGCGACAGGGGTGAGATGCGATAGCAATGTATATAGACAAATAAGTAAGTATTCTATCCGCGTTTAGCGCTTCCTATCGGGACGTGGCCGAAGGGCGAACGGGGCTGTCTATGCACTCACGTAAAATGAACCGTAGGAGTAGTGACGTCGAAGGAGGAACTTCGCAGCTGTTTATGCAAAAGCAAACATGCTTATGGAAAGTGTGTGGTGCGCGGCGGATACGTATTGTAATTATTAATCGCCCGCGTTGAAGACGATTATGAGAAAAATAAATGAATAAAAAAAAATAAAATAAATAAAAATAAAAAAAATGGAGAATGAATATATCGAAGATTATACGGATACTAGGGGTCCCGTCTAAGCTACAGACGGTTCCCCATGTGATATCCTAATCGCGCACGTGCATTAATCACACGGTTAGCATACGGACTCGCCCTATGTGAGGTTAGTCACAAAGGGGCGAGACAACGGTTGACGTCAAGTATTTTATGACGACAAACTATTACGTTGACTGGGGTCACGACTAGCCGACAAGTCGCATCCCAGGCGCCGTTTACATTTTTTTCCGGCGACCGAAGCTCTCTAGAGACTGGGTCTCGTCTAGCCGACAAGACGAATCCCCAAGCAAAGGCTGAGTCTCAACAGATCGCAGCGTGGAAACTGCTCATCTACGAGTACACACCCCGCCAGGTACGTAAGTCGTTCTACAGACAATTCCAAGTCCGACATCGAAACTGAGTGGTACCATGTCGACCGCTAGGGCTGACGAAACGTAGCGATGAGATCCCGCCGTTCGTCGTCGCCCCGGCGGCAAACTAGGGCTCGGCGACGGCCCACGCGAACGTCGACCCGCCTAATAAAGTCACATTGTTTGGACCTTTCGACCCTCGAACTCCTAAGGTATCGTTGCCACCTTTGACTAGAAAGGATACGGCTTAGAGGCGTTCAGGCATAATCCCGGATGGTAGCTTCGCACCACGCCCGCTCGAGCGAGTGCTGTAACCAAATGTCGAACCTGCCGGTTCCTCTCGTACTGAGCAGGATTACTATCGCACGACCGGTCATCAGTAGGTAAAACTAACCTGTCTCAGACGGTCAAACCACTCACTTCCCTATTGCGGTAGGAACAATCGACGCTTGCGAATTCTGCTTCGCAATGATAGAAAAGCCGACATCGAAGGATCAAAAAGCGACGTCGCTATGAACGCTTGGCCAACAGCCAGTTATCCCTGGGTAATTTTTGACACCTCTTGCTGAAACTCTTCAAGCCAAGAAGATCAGAGCCGTGCTTCGCAGTCCCTATGCGTACTGAACATCGGGATCAGCCAGCTTTGCCCTTTGCTCTACGCAGAGTTTCTGTCCTCGCTGAGCTGGCCTTAGACACTGCGTTATTCTTTGACAGATGTACCGCCCCAGTCAAACTCCCCGCCTGGACAGTGTCCTCGAATCGGATACCGGCAGCTGTGTCGAGATCGACGCAGCGACCAACCGTGAAGGAAGAACGCGCTCACCAACTCTACGCGCTTGCTCGAGAACACCGTACAGCCCCCCAAAGCGGACGGGCACGCTTCCGCCCACCGAGTAAGTAAGAAAACGATGAAAGTAGTGGTATATTCACCGGCGACAAGTCTCCCACTTATGCTACACCCTCATGTCTCCTTACTTGCAGCCATAGAGTCAGCTCAACAGGTCTTCTTTCCCGCTAATTTTTCCAAGCCCGTTCCTTAGGCAGTGGTTTCGCTAGATAGTGGTAGGACAGCGGGTCTCGTTAATCCATTCATGCGCGTCACTAATTAGATGACAGGCATTTGGCTACCTAAGAGATCATAGTTACTCCCGCCGTTTACCCGCTTGCTTGGAATTCTTCCACGTTGACATTCAGCACTGGGCAGAATCATTGCGTCAACACCCTGGGCCATCGGCATGCTTTGTTTAATTAGACAGTCGGATTCCCCAGTCCGTGCCAGTTCTGAGCCATCGTTGAATGCGGCCCGAAGAGGACACCGCGTCCGGACGCCGTCCACCGGCCTCGCAGCAAGGAAGTTCCGCGGAGGCAAGCAGGACCGAGCTCGGATTCGCGGACGTCCAGACGCCACTACCTCGTCCAGCCCCGCACGTCAGCAGTACCGTTCCCGACCAAGCCCGACACGCCCGATCCTCAGAGCCAATCCTTATCCCGAAGTTACGGATCCAATTTGCGACTTCCCTTACCACATATTACACTAGAGGCTCTCACTTGGAGACGCTTGGGATATGGTACGAACCGGCGCGACGCCTCACGTGGCCCTCTCCTGGATTTTCAAAGTCCGAGGAAAGATCCGGACCCGCCGCAAGCAGTGCTCTTCGCGCTCCAAACATATCTCCTGCTAGAGGATTCCATGAACTCGAGCGCTTATGCAGAAAAGAAAACTCTTCCCGATCTCCGACGGCGTCTCAGTCCTTTGGGTTGCCCCGACGAACTCTCTGAACGAGGGCCCACTTATAACGTTCCGCTGCCGGGTTCCGGAATAGGAACCGGATTCCCTTTCGCCGACGGGGTGTACTCTTTACGGTATATGTTATGTATACATATGTTCAGCGAAAAAAGTACACCGCATCGACATCGGCTTCCCTAGGCTTAGATCACTGACTCGTGTGCACGGCTGTTCACACGAAACCTTCTCACGTCAGTCTCCAGGGCCTCTGGAGTATTTGCTACTACACCAAGATCTGCACCGACGGCGCTCCAGACGGGCACGCCGGTCCTTCTGCGCTCACCGTCGCGACCCTCCTACTCGTCAGGCTTCATGACGACCGCAAGCGGCCGTCTCACATGCGCTGACGGCAGAGTATAGCACACGCTCAGCGCCATCCATTTTCAGGGCTAGTAACTTCGGCAGGTGAGTTGTTAACCATCCTGGCGGATTCCGACTTCCATGGCCACCGTCCTGCTGTCTTAAGTTAACCAACGCCTCTCATGTATCCCATAAGCTCGATTTAGGCGCTTTAACTCAGCGTTTGGTTCATCCACAGCGCAGTTCTGCTTACAAAAGTGGCCACTGGCACTCTGATCCGATATCTCGGCTTCACAGTTAAGAAGCCGAGATCTCACCATTTAAAGTTTGAGAATAGGTTGAGGCCGTTTCGACACCCAATGCCTCTAATCATTCGCTTTACCGAATGAGACCGCGAGAAGCGAGCGCCAGCTATCCTGAGGGAAACTTCGGAGGAACCAGCTACTAGATGTTCGATTAGTCTTTCGCCCTATACCCAGTTCCGACGATCGATTTGCACTCAGAATCGCTACGGACCTCCATCAGGTTTCCCCTACTCGTCCTGACCAGGCATAGTTCACCATCTTTCGGGCCCAGCTGTGTACGCTCTTGGTGCGCCTCTTCTCGCAATGAGAACGAGACGCCCTGGAGTGCGGGGCTCCCCTGGGACACCCATCCTCCCTCGGCCCGCGCTAGGCGACCTTCACTTTCATTACGCCTTTAGGTTCGTTAGAGTCCCAATGACTCGCGCACATGCTAGACTCCTTGGTCCGTGTTCAAGACGGTCCTGAAGTACCCAAAACTATAGCGCGCAGACCGGCGTGTACGGGGTCTGTCCGAGAACACGGTCACCAGCAGCCGTACGGTCCGATCCGGCACTAGTCCGATGCCAGATTATCCGTCCGCATTGCGACCGGCCGGACGCGAACAAATGTCCGGCCCACTGCCTCTTAGTATACCGTCGGTATGTCTCCGGCGGGCGACGCGGGTCGAGGCGGGTACGAAACTCGCACGGCTCCTCCGCATGCCTTAGACCGGCGCCCAACGGGTCGCGACGTCCTACAGGGGAGAAGTGCACGCGTTCGCCGCGGACGGAACGGCAACGGCGCGGTCGACGCAAGAACGCCAATCGTCACTCGTCGCCGACTCCGCGATTGTCCGAACGCGTCTGAATCTCCCCGTTCGACCTTTCGGGTTTCTCAGGTTTACCCCTGAACGGTTTCAACGTACTCTTGAACTCTCTTCAAAGTTCTTTTCAACTTTCCCTCACGGTACTTGTTCGCTATCGGTCTCAGTGGTTCATATTTAGCCTTAGATGGAGTTTACCACCCACTAGGGCTGCACTCTCAAGCAACCGACTCTAAGGAGAGATCCCCGCCGTCGACGGCGGCCAACTACGGGCTGGCACCCTCTATGGGTAAGTGGCCCCGTTCAAGAAGGACTTGGGGCGCCGAACGACTTCGGATGGCGGATCCTCCCGAACACTACATTCCCGGCGTCCGTCGACCGGCCGCGGATTCAGCTGGGCTCTTCCTGTTCGCTCGCCCTATCGAGGAATCCTGGTTAGTTTCTTTCCTCGCTAATATATGCTTAAATCGGCGGGTTATCTCACCTGCTCTGAGTCGCGTCGTTATGAAACAGACGCGTAAGACGGCGGGGCTAGCGTATCGCTACGGTCAGACGTCTTAGTAGTAAGTAGAGTATAGGCGCGGCCGCCATCGTCGTCGTCGTCTCTATTATGAGAGACGACTAACTCAACGACGCCGTGTACGACCGGCCGACTCCTTAACACACTCCTGTGACACGACGACCGTAGCGCGGTCCAACTCATTAATGCCGCTTCACCGACGGGCTAGCGTCACGCGCGGTTACTGCAGCCGTCTTGACGGCGTCGTCGAGAACGCGTCGTCGTCGAAACGAGACACGTTCTCTATAACACGTTTCTAGTTCGTTTGCTTAGGGAATCGAAAAGTCCAAGGGACTACTCGACAATATTCCCACAGTCACGATCGTTCGGTGCGCGCGCGTGTACGTAAACACTCTTCAACTCGTACGGGCCTAACGGAGGACCGCGATAGTTACCCGAGTGTACGCGCTTGCGATCGATAGAATGTCTTCTTGCGTCGGTACGCCTTACGCGGACCGCGCAGTCGTGGATATAGAAACGACCCTCAGCAGGATGGTCCGGAACAGTATCGAGGACCGCATGTGCGTTCGAAATGTCGATGTTCAGTGTCCTGCAGTTCACAACATGACGCGCAATTAGCTGCGTTCTTCATCGACCCACGAGCCAAGTGATCCACGTTCAGGTAATCTTTTCGTTTTATTCACGAACGCGACGCCACGACGGCGTCATCGAGATACGAAAGGCAATGGCGACTACGAACTCTGCCGTGGCCGCCGTGTACGCCGTCCCTTCTCATATATTTCGCCGTTTCACTCGAGTGCTATCGCACAGATTCCGTTCGAACTAATAATAACGGTGTTAGTCGTTCTCTGTTTATATTTTGATACGTTCGGTACGCGCAATGAGGTCACGAGACTGCCGGCGCACTGTACACACATATCGCAACACCCAGTTAATCGCACCCTCGCGGACGCGTGGTACTGTATATTGGTATTGTGTTAGTGTATCGACAGTAACGACACGGCCGTATTCGTTATCCTATCTCGCGCAATGAAAGTTTCCGGGCCGTAAAACCTTTAAGCACGTCGAACTCGGCGTTAAGGCCGCTATCCTGACCGGACCGATGCCCCACATCGCGGCGTGTGGCGCGTGTCCTATGGCGTCGTCTCTGAGTCAGACGGTGATGCATAGTCACGTACCGGAATACTAATTGTCGCTTAGGGATCCGGCGCTAGTCGGACAGCTCGGCTCGGATTTACTCACGTGGCGTGAACACACTCTCTTTCACAGTTCTAGTTCTTCAGTTCGACTTAGTTTGTTTTTGGTTTGTCAGTTCGAGCGATAGATGACGCGTATCGGTATTGACGAAACACGCGCGCGATGGCGCGCGTACACGTCTCGTCATCGATACACGTACACATATCTTATACGTGTTGCAATTTATGTGCTAACACACGTTAATGATCCTTCGCAGGTTCACCTACGGAAACCCTGTTACGACTTTTACTTCCTCTAAATGATCAAGTTTGGTCATTTCCCAGCAACATCGGCGACGTCGAAACGCAACCGCGCACCGGTCCGAAGACCTCACTAAATCATTCAATCGGTAGTAGCGACGGGCGGTGTGTACAAAGGGCAGGACGTAATCAACGCGAGCTTATGACTCGCGCTTACTGGAATTCCTCGTTCATTGGGAACAATTGCAAGCCCCAATCCTACACGAAGGAGGTTCAGCGGTTACCCGGGCCGCTCGCCAGGGAAGACACGCTGATTCCTTCAGTGTAGCGCGCGTGCGGCCGCAGAACATCTAAGGGCATCACGACCTGTTATTGCTCAATCTCGTGCGGCTAGAAGCCGCCTGTCCCTCTAAGAAGAATTATTTGTACGCCGACAGTAAAAACCGCGCACGGACCCGACGCGAGCGACGGACCGGCGGGCATTTGCGATGTCGAGAATACGCCTAGTTAGCAGGCTAGAGTCTCGTTCGTTATCGGAATAACCAGACAAATCGCTCCACCAACTAAGAACGGCCATGCACCACCACCCACCGAATCAAGAAAGAGCTGTCAATCTGTCAATCCTTCCGGTGTCCGGCCTGGTGAGGTTTCCCGTGTTGAGTCAAATTAAGCCGCAGGCTCCACTCCTGGTGGTGCCCTCCGTCAATTCCTTTAAGTTTCAGCTTTGCAACCATACTTCCCCCGGAACCCAAAAGCTTTGGTTTCCCGGAAGCTGCCCGCCGAGTCATCGGAGGAACGTCGGCGGATCGCTAGCTGGCATCGTTTATGGTTAGAACTAGGGCGGTATCTGATCGCCTTCGAACCTCTAACTTTCGTTCTTGATCAATGAAAGCGTTTTGGCAATGCTTTCGCTTCTGTCCGTCTTGCGACGATCAAGAATTTCACCTCTAACGTCGCAATACGAATGCCCATCCGTTCCTATTAATCATTAACCCGGAGTTCCGAAAAACCAACAAAATAGAACCGAGGTCCTATTCCATTATTCCATGCACACAGTATTCAGGCGAAGTTTTAGCCTGCTTTAAGCACTCTAATTTGTTCAAAGTAAACGTGCCGGCCCACCTCGACACTCGGTGAAGAGCACCGCGGTGGGATTTGAAGTTGGCCGCCCCCAAAAAGCCCACGGCAGACGTCCCGCGGACACCCAGTTAAACACGCCGAGCGATGAACCGGCGGCGCGGGACACAAATTCGACTACGAGCTTTTTAACCGCAACAACTTTAATATACGCTATGGAGCTGGAATTACCGCGGCTGCTGGCACCAGACTTGCCCTCCAATTGATCCTCGTTAAGGGTTTAGAGTGTACTCATTCCGATTACGGGCCTCGGATGAGTCCGTATCGTTATTTTTTCGTCACTACCTCCCCGTGCCGGATGGGTAATTTGCGCGCCTGCTGCCTTCCTTGGATGTGGTAGCCGTTTCTCAGGCTCCCTCTCCGGAATCGAACCCTGATTCCCCGTTACCCGTTACAACCATGGTAGGCGCAGAACCTACCATCGACAGTTGATAAGGCAGACATTTGAAAGATGCGTCGCCGGTGCGAGACCGTGCGATCAGCAAAAAGTTATTCAGAGTCACCAAGGTGTACGATGACGGGCTTTTACACCCGCCACCGATGGTTTTGATTAATAAAGCGCTCCTTCCGTCTCCGGTCGGAGCTCTGTTTGCATGTATTAGCTCTAGAATTACCACAGTTATCCAAGTAAATGTGGGTACGATCTAAGGAACCATAACTGATTTAATGAGCCTTTCGCGGTTTCACCTTAATACGGCTCGTACTGAGACATGCATGGCTTAATCTTTGAGACAAGCATATGACTACTGGCAGGATCAACCAGGGAACTGCTATCCGTCAGGGGCACGACGATCGGCGGGCGCTATAGCGCCGCTAATCGAGGCCTCTAC
>RXPK01005024.1:0-12500 GCA_004143645.1 Protaetia brevitarsis | reverse complement strand
CCCATTCTCTCAGATATAGTGGGCAGGAAGCGGTGCAGTCTCCGACTCTTCGATGATTGACTCCATCTGTCCTGCCAGAGTCTGTGTATTTGCTCGTCTATTTGGGATCTTCGCGTGACAACGCCCCCGGTGATCCGGTGGGTAGGGACAGCGGGAATCTCGTTAATCCATTCATGCGCGTCACTAATTAGATGACGAGGCATTTGGCTACCTTAAGAGAGTCATAGTTACTCCCGCCGTTTACCCGCGCTTGCTTGAATTTCTTCACGTTGACATTCAGAGCACTGGGCAGAAATCACATTGCGTCAACACCCGCTGGGGCCATCGCAATGCTTTGTTTTAATTAGACAGTCGGATTCCCCCAGTCCGTGCCAGTTCTGAGCCGATCGTTGAATGGCGGCCGAAGAGGACACCGGCGTCCGGACGTGCCGTCCACCGGGCCTCGCAGCAAGGAAGTTCCGCGGGAGGCCAAGGCACGGGACCGAGCTCGGATTCGCGGACGTCCTGAGACGCCACTTCACCTCGTCCAGGCCGGCACGTCAGCCGTAGCCGCTTCCCGACCAAGCCCGACACGCCCGATCCTCAGAGCCAATCCTTATCCCGAAGTTACGGATCCAATTTGCCGACTTCCCTTACCTACATTATTCTATCGACTAGAGCTCTTCACCTTGAGACCTGCTGCGGATATGGGTACGAACCGGCGCGACGCCTCCACGTGGCCCTCTCCTGGATTTTCAAGGTCCGAGGGAAAGATCCGGACACCGCCGCAACTGCGGTGCTCTTCGCGCTCCAAACCATATCTCCCTGCTAGAGGATTCCATGGAACTCGAGCGCTTATGCAGAAAAGAAACTCTTCCCGGATCTCCCGACGGCGTCTCCAGGTCCTTTTGGGTTGCCCGACGAACTCTCTGAACGAGGCCCGACTTAATAACGGTTCCGCTGCCGGGTCCGGAATAGGAACCGGATTCCCTTTCGCCCGACGGGTGTGTCACTCTTTACCGTATATGTTTATGTTATACATATGTATCAGCGAAAAGATACACCGCATCGACATCGGCTTTCGCCTATGGCTTAGGATCGACTGACTCGTGTGCAACGGCTGTTCACACGAACACCCTTCTCCACGTCAGTCCTCCAGGGCCTCGTCGGAGTATTTGCTACTACCACCAAGATCTGCACCGACGGCGGCTCCAGACGGGCTCACGCCCGGTCCTTCTGCGCTCACCGTCGCGACCCTCCTACTCGTCAGGGCTTCATGACGACCGCAAGCGGCCGTCTCACATGCCGCTGACGGCAGAGTATAAGCACGACGCTTCAGCGCCATCCATTTTCAGGGCTAGTAACTTCGGCAGGTGAGTTGTTACACACTCCTTGGCGGATTCCGACTTCCATGGCCACCGTCCTGCTGTCTTAAGTTACCAACGCCTTTCATGGTATCCCATAAGCGTCGATTTAGGCGCTTTAACTCAGCGTTTGGTTCATCCCACAGCGCCAGTTCTGCTTACCAAAAGTGGCCCACTTGGCACTCTGATCCGATATCTCGCGGCTTCACAGTTCAAGCAAGCCGGAGATCTCACCCATTTAAAGTTTGAGAATAGGTTGAGGCCGTTTCGACCCCAATGCCTCTAATCATTCGCTTTACCGAATGAGACTCGCGAGAAGCGAGCGCCAGCTATCCTGAGGGAAACTTCGGAGGGAACCAGCTACTAGATGGTTCGATTAGTCTTTTCGCCCCTATACCCAGTTCCGACGATCGATTTGGCACGTCAGAATCGCTACGGACCTCCATCAGGGTTTCCCCTGACTTCGTCCTGACAGGCATAGTTCACCATCTTTCGGGTCCCAGCGTGTACGCTCTTGGTGCGCCTCTTCTCGCAATGAGAACGAGACGCCCTGGGAGTGCGGGGCGTCCCCTCAGGGACACCCATCTCCCTCGGCCGCGCTAGGCGAGCCTTCACTTTCATTACGCCTTTAGGTTTGTTAGAGTCCCAATGACTCGCGCACATGCTAGACTCCTTGGTCGTGTTTCAAGACGGTCCTGAAAGTACCCAAAAACTATAGCGCCGCAGACCGGCGTGTACGGGGTCTGTCCGAGAACACGGTCACCAGCAGCCGTACGGGTCCCGGATCCGGCACTGGTCCGGATGCCAGATTATCCGTCCGCACTTGCGACCGGCCGGACGCGAACAAATGTCGCGCCCCACGCCTCTTTAGTATACCGTCGGTATGTCTCCGCCGGGCGACGCGGGTCCGCGCGGGTACGAAACTCGCACGGGCTCCTCCGCATGCCTTAGACCGGCGCCCAACGGGTCGCGACGTCCTACAGGGGGAGAAGTGCACGCGTTCGGCCCGGGACGGAACGGCAACGGCGCGGTCGACGCAAGAACGCCAATCGTCACTCGTCGCCGACTCGCCGCGATTGTCCGAGACGCGTCTGAATCTCCCCGTTCGACCTTTCGGGTTCTCAGGTTTACCCCCTGAACGGTTTCACGTACTCTTGAACTCTCTCTTCAAAGTTCTTTTCAACTTTCCCTCACGTACTTGTTCGCTATCGGTCTCGTGGTCATATTTAGCCTTAGATGGAGTTTTACCACCCACTTAGGGCTGCACTCTCAAGCAACCCGACTCTAAGGAGAGATCCTCCCGCCGTCGACGGCGGCCAACTACGGGCCTGGCACCCTCTAGGGTAAGTGGCCCCGTTCAAGAAGGACTTGGGCGCGCGAACGACTTCGGGATGGCGGATCCTCCCGACACTTACATTTCCCGGCTCCGTCGACGGCGCGGGATTCAGTGCTGGGCTCTTCCCTGTTCGCTCGCCGCTACTGAGGGAATCCTGGTTAGTTTCTTTTCCTCCGCTTAATAATATGCTTAAATTCGGCGGGTAATCTCACCTGCTCTGAGGTCGCGTCGTTTATGAAACAGACGCGTAAGACGGCGGGGCTAGCGTATCGCTACGGTCAGACGTCTTAGTAGTAAGTAGAGTATAGGCGCGGCCCGCCATCGTCGTCGTCGTCTCTATTATGAGAGACGACTAATCTCAACGACGGCGTGTACGACCGGCCGACTCCTTAACACACTCCTGTGACACGACGACCGTAGCGCGCGTCCTAACTCATTAATGCCGCTTCACCGACGGACGCTAGCGTCACGCGCGGTTACTGCAGCCGTCTTGACGCGGCGTCGTCGAGAACGCGTCGTCGTCGAAACGAGACACGTTCTCTTATACACACGTTTCTAGTTCGTTTGCTTTAGGGAATCGAAAAGTCCAAGGGACTACTCGACAATATTCCACAGTCACGATCGTTCGGTGTCGCGCGCGTGTACGTAAACACTCTTCAACTCGTCCACGGGCCTACGGGAGGACCGCGTATAGTTACCCGAGTGTACGCGCTTGCGATCGATAGAATGATCGTTCTTGCGTCGGTACGGCCTTACGGCGGACCGCGCAGTCGTGGATATAGAAACGACCCTCAGCCAGGAGTGGTCCGGGAACAGTATCCGAGGACCGCAATGTGCGTTCGAAATGTCGATGTTCAAGTGTCCTGCAGTTCACAATTTGACGCGCAATTAGCTGCGTTCTTCATCGACCCACGAGCCAAGTGATCCACCGTTCAGGGTAATCTTTATCGGTTTTATTCGACGGAACGCGACCGCACGAGCGGCGTCATCGAGATACGAAACGGCAATCGGCCGACTACGAACTCTGCCGTGGCCGCCGTGTACGCCGTCCCCTTCTCATATATTTCGCCGTTTCACTCGAGTGCTATCGCACAGATTCCGTTCGAACATAATAATAACGGTGTTAGTCGTTCTCTGTTTATATTTTGATACGTTCGGTACGCGCAATGAGGTCACGAGACTGCCGGCGGCACTGTACACACATATCGCAACACCCAGTTAATCGCACCCTCGCGGACGCGTGTACTGTATATTGGTATTGCTGTTAGTGTATCGACAGTAACGACACGGCCGGTATTCGTTATCCCTATCTTCGCGCAATGAAAGTTTTCCGGGCGTAAAACTTTAAGCACCGTCGGAACTGCGGCCGTTAAGGCCGCTAAATCCTGACCGGACCGATGCCCCCACATTACGCGGCGCTGTGTGCGCGCGTGTCTATGGCGTCGTCTCTGAGTACGAGACGGGATGATGGCATAGGTCCACGGTACCCGGAATACTAATTGTCGCTTAGGGATGCCGGCGCTTAGTCGGACAAGCTCGCTCGGATTTACTCACGTGCGCGTGAACACACTCTCTTTCACAGTTCTAGTTTCTTCAGTTCGACTTAGTTTGTTTTTGGTTTGTCAGTTCGAGCGATAGATGACGCGTATCGGTATTGACGAAACACGCGCGCGATGGCGCGCGTACACGTCTCGTCATCGATACACGTACACATATCCTTATACGTGTTGCAATTTATGTGCTAAACACACGTTAATGATCCTTCCGCAGGTTCACCTACGGAAACCTTGTTACGACTTTTACTTCCTCTAAATGATCAAGTTTGGTCATCTTCCCAGCAACATCGGCGACGTCGAAACGCAACCGCGCACCGGTCCGAAGACTCACTAAATCATTCAAGTCGTAGTAGCGACGGGCGGTGTGTACAAGGCAGGGACGTAATCAACGCGAGCTTATGACTCGCGCTTACTGGGAATTCCTCGTTCATGGGGAACAATTGCAAGCCCCAATCCCTAGCACGAAGGAGGTTCAGCGGGTTACCCGGGCCGCTCGGCCAGGGAAGACACGCTGATTCCTTCAGTGTAGCGCGCGTGCGGCCCAGAACATCTAAGGGCATCACAGACCTGTTATTGCTCAATCTCGTGCGGCTAGAAGCCGCCTGTCCCTCTAAGAAGAATTATTTGTACGCCGACAGTAAAAACCGCGCACGGACCCGACGCGAGCGACGGACCGGCGGGCATTTGCGATGTCGAGAATACGCCTAGTTAGCAGGCTAGAGTCTCGTTCGTTATCGGAATTAACCAGACAAATCGCTCCACCAACTAAGAACGGCCATGCACCACCACCCACCGAATCAAGAAAGAGCTGTCAATCTGTCAATCCTTCCGGTGTCCGGGCCTGGTGAGGTTTCCCGTGTTGAGTCAAATTAAGCCGCAGGCTCCACTCCTGGTGGTGCCCTTCCGTCAATTCCTTTAAGTTTCAGCTTTGCAACATACTTCCCCGGGAACCAAAAGCTTTGGTTTCCCGGAAGCTGCCCGCCGAGTCATCGGAGGAACGTCGGCGGATCGCTAGCTGGCATCGTTTATGGTTAGAACTAGGGCGGTATCTGATCGCCTTCGAACCTCTAACTTTCGTTCTTGATCAATGAAAGCGTTTTTGGCAAATGCTTTCGCTTCTGTCCGTCTTGCGACGATCCAAGAATTTCACCTCTAACGTCGCAATACGAATGCCCCCATCCGTTCCTATTAATCATTACCTCGGAGTTCCGAAAACCAACAAAATAGAACCGAGGTCCTATTCCATTATTCCATGCACACAGTATTCAGGCGAAGTTTTAGCCTGCTTTAAGCACTCTAATTTGTTCAAAGTAAACGTGCCGGCCCACCTCGACACTCGGTGAAGAGCACCGCGGTGGGATTTGAAGTTGGGCCGCCCCCGAAAGGGCTAAGCCCACCGGCAGGACGTCCCGCGGACACGCCAGTTAAACACCGCGAGCGATGAACCGGCGGCGCGGGACACAAATTCGACTACGAGCTTTTTAACCGCAACAACTTTAATATACGCTATTGGAGCTGGAATTACCGCGGCTGCTGGCACCAGACTTGCCCTCCAATTGATCCTCGTTAAAGGGTTTAGAGTGTACTCATTCCGATTACGGGGCCTCGGATGAGTCCCGTATCGTTATTTTTCGTCACTACCTCCCCGTGCCGGGAGTGGGTAATTTGCGCGCCTGCTGCCTTCCTTGGATGTGGTAGCCGTTTCTCAGGCTCCCTCTCCGGAATCGAACCCTGATTCCCCGTTACCCGTTACAACCATGGTAGGCGCAGAACCTACCATCGACAGTTGATAGGCAAGACATTTGAAGATGCGTCGCCGGTGCGAGACCGTGCATCAGCAAAAAGTTATTCAGAGTCACCAGGTGTATCGATGACGGCTTTTTACACCCGCCACCGATTGTTTTGATCTAATAAAAGCGTCTCCTTCCGTCTCCGGTCGGAGCTCTGTTTGCATGTATTAGCTCTAGAATTACCACAGTTATCCAAGTAAATGTGGTACGATCTAAGGAACCATAACTGATTTAATGAGCCTTTCGCGTTTCACCTTAATACGGCTCGTACTGAGACATGCATGGCTTAATCTTGAGACAAGCATATGACTACTGGCAGGATCAACCAGGGAACTGCTATCCGTCAGGGGCACGACGATCGGCGGGCGCTATAGCGCGCTAATCGAGGCCTCTACGAGCAGATATCCGCTGCGATGTTCCACGACGAATGTGCGTGTAAAGACGCGCGCGCGTATTTACGCCGTGTGATGCGTAGTACTCGAACGACGACACTGTAGTATCGGTCGTAAGAATCGTGCACCGAGTGGGCGCGCGCTGGCACGTCAACGCACTTCATTCGCCGTGAGAATCGCGTACGCAGTCGACGGGGGACGGTACGCTCACGTCGACCGAAACGTCGAGACCGCGGCAAAACTACAGGACGTCGACAATCGTCTACTATGCGTGTTCGATTGTGTCATGTCGTTGTCGTTTTATTCGCCGCTAGACATTTTCGTATTTTTACTATACTTAGACTATATCGTCGAGTGATAGTCTGGAAAACTTCGAACATACTCTCGCCACGCCGTCGCTAGATCGAAATCGACTTGCGATGCAGAGCTCGGCTGCAACATTAAGAGAGTAACGGACGAGCATCTTTGTATGAAATCTCGCTCGGTACGAGGCGAGCCGTTGCATATTTAGCTGTAATGAACAACGTGGTGTACATTATATGGGTGTTGTCCGCATAGTGAGCACTCGAACGTAATGAACGTCCTAGTCGCCCGCGGACGCGCTGTGGATCCCAGGCACAAATTAGAGATTTCTATGAACCCTCTTCTTATGCCCGAAGGAGGATTTTCCTTTGCATTCGTGATACAATTACCCAACACTATCAGTGAACTACACACACATAGCGGAGTAGGTATGTGGGCTGACCGTGTATACATTTTGTATCGGACGATGATGATGTCTCTGTTATACTCACCGCTGTACGATCCACAGTTTGGCGCGAATCGCACTATCGGTAGTAAACGACACCATGCCGACGAGAGTATGTCTCGAGCATCGCACGAATATAGTCGTTTCATAGCTACTTATCGTTGCTACTGACGTACACATCCGTATCTAATACGACACATTCGACGACTACTCTCGCCTTATATATGCGCTCGTGTCCGGGAACTGCGGATCGTGCACGGTCGGGCAAAACTACCGCGCGGCAACGGTCGTACTCCGGTCGCCGGTCGATGTCCCTGTTGTGATGTCTGCTTGTGATGCGACGCTATGTGTTGCCGTGGTCGCCGCGGGTCGCGTTCTATGCATACTTCCCAATTTCGAGTGATGCCTCTCCCACATGTTATTTACGTATATCTATGGTACTTATTAACTTGAGAGTGGTATTTGCAACGGCCGCTTTAAGACAATGCGCTCACGCCATCGTATCCTTGTTTCATCTTTAAAGGCCTTATGCCGTTCGTGAAATTTAATTTTTTTATGAATGCTGTCGCCTTTCGCGAGGTACGCTCCTGGGTAAAATCGATTCAGAACTACTGATGGACGTTAATCTATCGGCGGTATGTGGAAACTTCGCCGGTAGTCGGCGAGGATTTGCTGAGCGACGGGATCGCCGCCGTACTGTGAGGAAGCTTCCGCGGAGCGTGAGGATGCGAACGACGAGATCGCCGCCGTACTATGGAGGAAACCTTCGCCGGAGCGACAGGGATCTCCGAACGACGGAACTTGCGCCGCCGTGTATGGAAGGAAATTCGCCGGTTTGCGACGTGGTTAGAGGTGGTGATGTAGCAATGGCTATAGTAGGTACCACATTAAGTCAAGTATCTCTCTCCCGCCGTTTAGCCGCGCCTTCTTCGTCATCGGGCTCGTCGTGGGACCCGACGGTGCGAGCGGCGGCTGTAGGTTTTGTCGCACTTCGACGTAGCGCGATACCACGAGCCTCGGCCCCCGTCGATGCCGTTAATGTGGATCGGTCGGACGTCGTGAACGTTCGATGGAGGAAACTTCGCCGGAGCGCGCGGATCGACGAAGTCGCGCCGTACTTATGGAGGAAACTTTCCGCCGTGGAGCACAGGGATGTCCGAACGACGAACTCGCCGCCGTATTATGGAGGGACTTCGCCGTCCGACAGGGTCTCGGACGACCGAAGTCGCCGCTCGTACTATGGAGGAAACTTCGCCGGAGCGGACAGGGCTCTCCGAACGACGAACTTCGCCGCTCGTATTATGGAAGGATAATTCGCGGTGCGACAGTGGTTAGAGGGTGAGGTAGCATGGCTTATAGTAGGTACCACATTAGTAAAGTATCTCTACTCCGCCGTTTTTTAGCCGCGCCTTCCGTCATCGGGCTCGTCGTGGGACCGACGGGCGAGCGGCGCTGTTTGTGTCTGTCGCACTCGACGTAGCGCGGATAATCACGAGCCTCGGCCCCGTTCGATGCCGTAATGTGGATCGGCGGACGTCGTGAACGTTCGTTGGAGAACTTTCGCCGGATGCGCGCGGATTCTTCGAACGACGAACTCGGCGCCGTACTATGGAGGAACTTCGCCGGAGCGACAGGGGTTAGAGGGGTGGTTAGCAATGGCTTATAGTAGGTACCCACTTAGTCAAGTATCTCTACTCCCGCCGTTTAGCCGCGCCTTTCGTCATCGGGCTCGTCGTGGACCGACGGCGAGCGGCGGCTGTAGTCTGTCGCACTCGACGTAGCGCGATACCGCACGAGCCTCGGCCCCGTCGATGCCGTATTGCGGATCGTCGGACGTCGTGAACGTTCGATGGAGGAAACTTCGCCGGAGCGCGCGGATCTCCGAACGACGAAGTCGCCGCCGTACTATGGAGGAAACTTCGCCGGAGCGACAGGGATCTCCGAAACGACGAACTCGCCGCCGTATTATGGAGGGAACTTCGCCGGAGCGACAGGGGTTAGAGGGTGAAGTAGCAATGTGTTATAGTAGGTACCACATTAAGTAAGGTATCTCTACTCCCGCCGTTTAGCCGCGCCTTCCGTCATGGGAAACGTCGTGGGACCGACGGGCGAACGGCGGGTGTTGGTCTATCGCACTCAACGTTAAAATGAACCGATAGACGTAGTTAACGTTCCGATGGAGGAAACTTCCCCGGAGCTGGTATTTATGCAAAAAGCAAACATGGCTTATTGTGGAAACGTTGTGTGCTGTCGCTGCGCGGATACGTATTTTGTAATTATGTAATCCGTCCGCGACGCCGTTGAAGACGGATTATGATCGAAAAAATAAATGAATAAAAAAAATAAATAAAATAAAATAAAAAAAAATGAGAAGATGGAATATATCGAAGGATTATACGGTTACTGGGGTTCCCGTCTAGCCTACAAGACGGTTCCCCATGTGATATCCTAATCGCCGCACCGTGCAGTTCACACCACGTGTTAGCATACGAGACTCGCCCTATGTGAGGTTAGTCACAAAGGGGCGAGACAACGGTTGACGGTCAAGTTATTTTTATGACCGACAACTATTACGTTGACTGGGGTCACGACTAGCCGACACAGTCGCATCCCCAGGCGCCGTTTACATTTTTTTTCCGGCGACCGAAGGCTCTCTAGAGTTACTGGTGCGTCTCGTCTAGCCGACAAGAACGAATCCCCAAGACAAGGGCTGAGTCTCAACAGATCGCAGCGTGGAAACTGCTCTACCGAGTACAACACCCCGCCAGGTACGTAAGTCGTCTACAGACAATTCCAAGTTCCGACATCGAACTGAGTGGTACCCATGGGTCGACCGCTAGGGGCTGACGAAACGTAGCGATGAGATCCCGCCGTTCGTCGTCGCCCCGTGCGGCAAACTAGGGCTCGTGCGACGGCCGACGCGAACGGTCGACCGCCTAATAAAAGTCACATTAGTTTTGAGCCTTTCGACCCTCGAACTCCTAAGGTATCGTTGCCACCTTTGACTAGAAAGGATACGGCCTTAGAGGCGTTCAGGCATAATCCCACGGATGGTAGCTTCGCACCACCGCCCGCTCGAGCGAGTGCGTGAACCAAATGTCCGAACCTGCGGTTCCTTATCGTACTGAGCAGGATTACTATGCAACTGACCGGTCATCAGTAGGGTAAAACTAACCTGTCTCACGACGGTCTAAACCCAGCTCACGTTCCCTATTGGCTGTTTGTGAACAATCCGACGCTTGGCGAATTCTGCTTCGCAATGATAGGAAGAGCCGACATCGAAGGATCAAAAAGCGACGTCGCCTATGAACGCTTGGCCGCCACAAGCCAGTTATCTCTTGTAACTTTTCTGACACCTTCTTGCTGAAAACTCTTCCAAGCCAAAAGGATGTAGGCGGTGCTTTTCGCAGTCCCTATGCGTACTGAACATCGGGTCTCATAGCCAGCTTTGCCCTTTTGTGCTCTACGCGGAGGTTTCTGTCCTCGCCTGAGCTGGCCTTTAGAACACCTGCGTTATTCTTTTGACAGATGTACCGCCCCAGTCAAACTCCGCCGCCTGGCAGTGTCCTCGAATCGGATCACGCGGCGGAGCATGTGTGTCGGCGATCGACGCCGCGACCAACCCGTGAAGGTAAGACCCACGCCTCACGGCACTCTACGCGCTTGGCTCGAGAACACCGTGACAGCCGCCGCAAAGCGGACGGCGCACCGCGTTCCGCCTCACGCGAGTAAGTAAACAGAACATCGATGAAGTAGTGGTTTTTCACCTGGCCACAAGTCTCCCACTTATGGTACACCTCTCATGTTCTCTTACATTGCCAGAGCTAGAGTCAAGCTCAACAGGTGTCTTCTTTCCCGCTAATTTTTCCCAGGCCCGTTTCTGCTTGGCTCGTGTTTCGCTAGATAGTGTGGTAGGGACAGCTGTGAATCTCTTTAATCCATTCATGCGCGTGCACTAATTAGATGACGAGGCATTTGTGCTACCTTAAGAGAGTTCATAGTTACTCCCGCCGTTTACCGCGCTTGCTTGAATTTTTCTTCACGTTGTCAACCCTTCAGAGCACTTGGCAGGAAATCACAATTGCGTCAACACCCGCTGGGCCATCGCAATGCTTTGTTTATATTAGACAGTCGGATTCCCCAGTTCCGTGCCGAGTTCTGAGCCGATCGTTGAATGGGCGGCGAAGAGGACACCGGCGTCCGGACGTGCCGACTCCACCGGGCCTCGCAGCAAGGAAGTTCCGCGGTAGGTGAGGCACGGACGACCGAGCTCGTATCGCGACGTCCTGAGACGCCACTTCACCTCGTCAGGCCCGGCGCCTCAGCCAGTACCGCTTCCGGACCAAGCCCGACACGCCCCGATCCTCAGAGCCAATCCTTATCCCGAATTACGGAGCATTTGCCGACTTCCCTTACCACATTTTTCTATCGCTTAGAGGCTCTTCACCTTTGGAGACCTTTGCGGATATGGGTACGAACCGGCGCGACGCCTCCACGTGCCTCTCCTGGATTTCAAGTCCGAGGGAGATCCGGACCACCGCCGCAACAGCAGGTGCTCTTCGCGCTCTCAAACATATCTTCCCTGCTAGAGGATCCATAACTCGAGCGCTTATGCAAAAGAAAACTCTTCCCGATCTCTCCCGCGGCTCTCCAGGTCCTTTTGGGTTGCCCCGACTAACTCTCTGAACGCGGGCCCGACTATAACGCGTCCGCTGCCGGGTTTCCGCGAATAGGAACGGATTCCCTTTTCGCCCACGGTGTGTGTCCTCTTTACCCGTATATGTTTAATGTTTAATATGTTCAGCGAAAAGATACACCGCATCACATCGACTTCGGCTATGGCTAGATCGACTGACTCGTGTTGGCAACGGCTGTTCACACGAAACCCTTCTCCACGTCATCCTCCAGGGCCTCGCTGGAGTTTGCTACTACCACCAATCTCTGCACCGACGGCGGCTCCAGACGGGCTCACGCCGCGTCCTCTGCGCTCACCGTCGCGACCCCCTACTCGTCAGCTTCATGACGACCCAAGCGGGCCGTCTCACATGCGCTGACGGCAGAGTATAAGCACACGCTCAAGCCATCCATTTTCAAGGCTAGTAACTTCGCAGTGAGTTGTTACACACTCCTTGGCGGATTCCGACTTCCATGGCCACCGTCGTGCTGTCTTAATTACCAACGCCTTCATGGTATCCCATAAGCTCGATTTAGGCGCTTGTCAGTCAGCGTTTGGTTCATCCACAGCGCCACTGATTCTTTACCAAAAGTGCGCCCACTTTGCACTCTGATCCGATATCTCGCGGCTCACATTCAAGCAAGCCGGAATCCACCCATT
>RXPK01005023.1:0-25229 GCA_004143645.1 Protaetia brevitarsis | reverse complement strand
AACTGAAGCTT
The DNA here is from genome assembly GCA_004143645.1 of Protaetia brevitarsis. Classification (NCBI taxonomy): domain Eukaryota; kingdom Metazoa; phylum Arthropoda; class Insecta; order Coleoptera; family Scarabaeidae; genus Protaetia; species Protaetia brevitarsis. The sequence continues at coordinate 25,218 of RXPK01005023.1, read as the reverse complement.
TTCTGCGCTCTTCTTCTGCATTTTCCCGTATGTTAGTAACAACGTCCATTCGGCGTATTATAACCGTCGATGACAAAGCATTAACACCAGCAATACATCCCTCGCTGCTGAGGCACAAAAGAACGAATGTTGTCGTTGCGCGGATGTCTTGGCTATATTGCCAGATGGTGATTGGCATTTCATCGGTAAACACAGGTGGTATTCGGTTCAAAATAGAAAATCCAACAGCGCTCGTTTAATACAATACGTCCCCACATGTAATTTAGGCAAGTTACGACTTGAACACAGTTTATTATGAAAAGTAGCCACCCTTCCTCTCCAAGATGTTTTTTTTTATTAATTCTCAATTTAAGAATAAAAAAAATATTTACATCATAGCCCTATAATTACATAAATACAATAAAATGATCTGTATATAATACAGTATCCAACACTTTCTAAATGTTATTTCATCTACTAAGAAAATTTCATGGGCTTTGTAACAATTTTATTATTCAACCAAGCCTATTCTAAAATAGTCTCGTTTTATGGCAATTCCGTAATCATAAAATGTTATGAATACAGATTAATTTACTGTAGAATTCACAGAACTTATTCTGTTGAATTAAACGTTAGTCTTTAATCGACAAAACTTTATTAAAATCTGTCGACTGTTAAATACAGTTATAGTCAAATCGCGTATACTGTAAAATAGCCATTACACGCATGGGATCGTTAAATTTTTACCTTCAACGAGATGGGATGTTTCCTTGACACTGTAAACTTCGTAATGGGGATTATTAGTAGTAAAAATAGAACTCGTTCTTCCTGCTACTGGAATAGGAAAAGATTTTTTTTCGCTACACTTGTGCGACGTTCAATACCTACGCTTTTGCGCATGCGTACAACAGACTGAACCTACACATTAATATAATACATACACACCTATAGGCAACTCATTATTAATAAATATAGTCAGTCGTTTTCAAATCAGCATTTGTATTTCTGATGCGAAAAATGAACAAGGAAGACTGCCAGTCAGCATAGTCGTCAGTGAAGCGGCGAATATTTGTAAATAGGCCTGCGATTGGTTAAAAAAAAATTATAAAAGCTATATTTTTTTTAACAGTGAAAAAAAAAGGCATTTAATCATGTAAATTCCTAATTTACATCTTCATATTGGTACACTGAGAAAAAACATTAATAATCATAGATAAAAATACAATTATCGTAAGTTAAAAAGTTAGCTGGATAGGGACAAAAGCACAAATTACTTAGCACTAGTAAAAAAGAATCCTAAACCACTGATACTAACAAGAAGCATCTAAGTTCCTTACGGTCTGCCTTCATACCGGTACTTATGAAGTTACTTATGATAATTACTGAATAGTAAGCCAGAGAATATATGTAGTTGCAGTTAGCAAAGATTTGCTCTTGTCAAGTAGTAGGTGTATTGCTGTGAGTGAACTATTCTATAATGGCTATCACACCTGCATTATTAACCTCAATTAATGCAAGCTATTTGGATTACTTGTGATAAGGAAACAATATCATTAATGCCCGTTCACTAAATCCATGAGTATAGAAGGTAATGGTTTGCTATAAAATATACAATATACTACCTTAAATTTGTTGTTCAACTTATGGTAGTAGTGAAACGAGAATTTTAGTGAATATTTATATAAATTTAAATAAAAGCTGTATTATAGTAATAGTTTTATTTTGTATAGACAACATAGTGACTACCTGATATGAATGAAAATATATGTTTCACTTTAACATTTTTTTAAACAATTTACACGTAATGACTCATAATATATTCCTTAATAATGAAAAAAATGAACAAAGCAATAATAAAGATACATGTAAATGGGGCCTCTTGAAACGTTATTTAGTTATGAAATTATTAAATCTAAACAAAGGACAAAGAGAATATGGCTTTGAAGTTACAACTGATAACAAACAAATAATAATATACCTAGGCGCTAAACTTGCGGTTTCTGTTGGTTCTTTGCACTGGCGTTGTCTCGGCGATTGATCTCTGTCGGCCTACGTGGAGTTATGTCCGGTGATCGCCTCGAAACGCTTCTTCGTCGCGGTATCCCTACTGCAGATGTGCACTTGACTGTGTGGATCCTAGCGACGGATCCACACTTACTTTCACCAGCGGGTGCAGATATCATCCACAGATGGGGAATTCAAAATCCCACCACTGGTTTAAAACTACAATCTTGAAACTCCGATTAATACTTATAGGCTGGGTACTTGTTCCTTCGCTGGGATTCTTTATACGGATAGGCCTTGAGTTATCACCCGGTATTTTTAATATATTTGCGTTCCACTGGCCTACAATGCCGTACTCCTTGGCCACTCTTTTTCGACGACGTTTTCACATCCGGTATACTTTTATGACGCTACTCGAGCTGCGCGGCCGTAGCAATCTCGGGGACTATTTTTATTACTCGCCACATTAGCCAATCAAGATTATAAAACAATCAGGGCTGGCAGCAAAAACTCATATAAATGTAGTTGTGGAAGTGTTACATATTTAAAGAAATACATGAGTTTAATAGCGGTCATCGTTTGTTTACTTCTACTAACCATGAGCTGTAGTCATAAGTAATACCTTCATTAGCACATATTCGTCAGTTACGCTGGTGTAATAGCCGTTAATAAAAACACTATTTACAGTACAACTTGCTATTCAGGAAACTGGTTTAGTTCAGGTATTAATTAACGAGAATAGTTCCAAGTAAAACTTTATCTATTGTAAGTAATTTTTTATCAAGTAAGCAGTTTACTTAACCTATTTTTCTAGTGTACAAATACGGTATTTTTTCCATCAAAGTCCCGTAATTCGTATCCGAGAGATTGGCATCGGATTTGCTTGCGATTTGTTCTTTTGTCTATCGTCTTTGTATAGTTTTTCGTTTACGTTAACTCCCGTTTGTTTATTGGCTTATTTACCACCGATATTAATTAATGCATATTATTCTATACCGCTAAATAATGAAATAAAAAGTGATAAAATAATAAATAGCTGAATAAAACTTTAATCCGCCTTCCTCTCGTATTCTCATTAATAAAATATTTATATCTATGCCTAGTCTACCACAAAATATGATAAATAACAGTATTAGGTAAGATAATTAATGAATAGTTAGTATTTATAGGTTAAATTCATCAGACTGCGCACCGCCTTGGATGAAAGTGCAGTCGAACACTTGATGACTGATGCGTACACATTCACGCTAAACATGTTGTTTCTCCACTTGGTCGACTCACTAGGCATGCAAAACTTATTTTTTAGTCTACTCTCTGCATACAACATCAGTAATTTCTAATACGAAATAAACGGGCCGGCTGGTCTAGTGGATAGCACGCTCGGTTTCTAAAGACAAAGTCTGGAGTTCGTGGCTGTGTCGTGTTCATTTTTTTTTGTTAATAATATATGAATAATTATTAATTTAATGATTTAATGAAGAAAATAAATAAAAATTGAAAATACTTGATAAGTATTACATAAACTTAATTTTTATAATATGGAAGTTTTGTATATTGCACCTTGATTGTGATTCTGTTTTTTTCTTATTAATTTAAACTTAAATGCAAAAATTAAATTCAATAATTATTTATACATTATTAGCAAAAAAAAAAATGAACAGGATAGCAGTCTCCAACTGTAGACTTTGCATTTAGAAACCCAGCGCGCTATCCACTAGATCAGGCGGGCCCGTCTGATTCGAGAGGTTGCAGTGAGAAAAAGGAATTATTTATATCAAAAAAAAAAAAACACCGAAATTTTGACTGTTTGATTTGATTCAAAGGATTTTTAATTAAAACAAATACGTGATATCTTAAAGCAAACAACACTCAATGCTATAATAAAATAAAATTTTCTTGAGTTTTTCCTTGTTTTTTTTTTTTGGTTCAAACAACAATTTTAGGTAGCAATGACTTTAAAACATATATTTGTGGGCTCGATATTGTTTATTGTTTCAACAACAATATTCAAACGGCTTAAACGAAACCATCGTGATTGTTTTAATGTTTAAAGCAAGAAAATATTGATTGAAATAAAATATATTTGTTGGAAAAACCGGTTTGTTTCTATTGATATTTCAGATTTTAGATTTAATAAATAGTACATATTTTTTTTAAATATACGCGTGCGCACTGTGTCATACGTGCATAATTTGGTGGGGGTCAATAATGTTGGTTTATGTTTTTCGTGTCGTATTTTTGCCTGCCGATAACGTTCTATATATGGTGTTTGTAATGCATTTGCACCGTATACAATAGCAGTATTATTATTAATAGATACTTTGGCGTAACAATTTCACCCACTTTTTTTTGAGTGCAGATTGGTATCAGCTCAGTACTGCCTTCGCTATTGTGTAAACATTGGAAAACACACACAGATGTACACATGACATGTAGAGGTGAAAACTATTGCATACACTCAGAAAAATACTTTGGTTAATTTAACCAAAACTTGTTTAGATCTACTATATTTTTGTTGTTGTATAGTCAAACATGCTATTTTGTTGATTAATTTAAGCTATTAATATAATTATAACACCACTATGTAAATGCTATCTTTAGAAAAATACTTACTGGAGTTGAAAAACACGATTGCTTGAACTAGTAGGTAATTAACAATTAATATTAAATATAATTATTACTTAAGTCAAAAATATGGTAAATTTGTTTCAATAAAATTGTGTAATCGTTTTTAGAAAATTTAGTATTCCTTCAACAAAACTTTTGATAAATTTAAATATTTTTTTTGGTTTATTTAAGCTATTAATATAGTTACCACAATATTTTGAAAATGTTGTCTTAAGTAAAATACTTATTTCGGTTGAAAAACATCCTTGTCTATACTAAATAAAAAAATTATTGTTAATAACCGTAACCATTGCTTAATTCAAAATTATGTTGTTATTTTGTGTTAAAATGCTTTTTTGTTTGCAACTATACATTCTTTTTGTTTCAATGAAATAAAGAGATTTTGTCAATTAGGAAATAATTGGGATTATTGAGATACTTTTATTCAAATGTAATACATAAAGGAAAATTTGTATTAATGCATCCTTAATTACACAAAGTAATAAAACAAAGAATACGTTTATAAATAGTAAAAATACAAGTAGTGAATATTAACTGTGCTTTTCTGCATACTTGATTACATTCTAAAAGTACAATCTATTATTATACTAAAAAATGCGAATAAAACTTCATTAGATGTTTGCATATTTTCTAGAATGTAAATAGCATAATTATATATTCATATTTTCATGTGTTTTTTTATCTTTGATAATAGGAATAATTTTAGTTAAGAAATCATTTATAAAACTTTTCGGTTTCTAATGCCCCTTCTGTTATATTTAGGTATATAAAATCATAGAACTATGTATTACTAACTTGTATGCAATATATTGTCAAAATAACAATTCTGGTGATTATGATTAACCAAACCTCTTTTATTAATTTAACAATTAACGTTCTAAATATCAAAAATAATAATTCTAACAAAACTTTATTGTTAACTCAGCCACAATTTCCAACAATAAAATTTTGTTTGAATTGAATAATTAAACAAAAATATAATTAATCCAATAATAGTTTTTCGAGGAATTCATTTTTGTTGGATTAATGCAAGTATTTTTCTGAGTGTAGTAACGAAATTTACATTTAGTCATCATATTACAAATTTCGCAACCGCTGATGCGCTGAGTCAATAAAATCAATTCCCCAGTACATAATTCATATACATTTGAAGTATATACGAAGGTATTGAAAATGAAATATCGAACCAAGCATATTACGTCTTCTATTTGTTATTTCCCTTTTCATCGTACCTCGCACGAATTTTCGCAATATACTTTCCCGGAACGAAGCAAGAAGCCAATAATTATGCCTATTCATCATTTCTAATAGGACGTAAACTTTGAGGAAAGCCGCTCTATAGCGATTTTTTTTTACCAGACCTAAGCCTCTTCGGTTTTCTCATTTATTCCTCAACAGATTTATGTATTCCCTTTATAGTAGTTCGTCGGGAGAAAAATTGCCTAACCCAAAAACCGTTACGCAAAAGATTAATTTGACGTTTTCTTTTAAGGGAATTAGACCGCTTTCTTGGAATAAAAATGTATAAAATTTGCAATTCCCAAAGACGCATATATATAATGCTGTACCGTAAATTCAATGTTTACGGTTCTCCGTTGGTTATCAAAATATTGTTATTGAGGTTATTCACTGAATGACATAACAAGAAAATAAGGAAAAAAGTTGTTTTTTAAGTTATCGAATAAAAAATGTTCAATTTGATGTGTCTTACCAATGTGAGTAAGAAATAAGTTGTAAAAAATGCGTTTGGATATAGCTAGAAATTTTTTGGTATAAATAATAAATAAATATTTTTTTATTATAATAATACTGACTCGTTAATATAAAAATATACAAAAAATAAGTTAAAAAAAAAATCCTCACTGAAGGGAGAGATTTGAACCCGGCTTCCTAATATCAGTGATCATGCTATAGTGGGATGACGCTTTATCTCATTGACCTATTAACATGTATGTCGCGATAAACACAATATTTTGTACTTAAGCTACATGCATTAATGTTTTTAAATTACACATTTCCCAAAATTTTCGAATCAATCTCAAAACTAAGACCCACCGCACTCAAATGCGTCTACAGTTTTTTACGTATTCACTGCACCTTTCAAACGATATACGATCCATTTAATCTTGTATTTTGCGAACTCGTAAGATATTTTCGATTGGCTTGTGTACTATCGACTCAAAAAAAGGTGAGAGGGAAAATAAGCCATAAGGAAACATAAAGAAAGATATATCTCCTTTAATCTACCAGCCATTGCGCATGTGTAGATTCTAAGAATTATTTTCTTATTGAGTTCTTCTGCGGAAACTAAAGCAAAACACTGCGAATGTAAATCTAGCTGAAAATATTTCGGCGTCTTTGTCGGCTAACATCAAGGGGATTAGCTTTCGGAGCGATTGTCGGCATATATACCTCTCTTTTGTTGTTTATTTTAGCCATATATTATTCGCACGTGCCCAGATGGCATAATTTGTGCAGATATTTAAATTGTGTTCATGCATAATTATTTGAAGAAATAATTTTACTAAAACCATTACTTCAGTTACAAAAAAAAACTGTTTAAGGTTTAAGGCCGCTTTACAGTTCGCAATTTTTCGTATTGCGTGCAATACAAATAGCGCATGTGCATTCAATGGATTTCGATCAGCTGTGTGCAATTTTATTGGTATTGCACGGAATAGAACGTGTTCAATATTTCATTGCGCGCAATTTTATTGCACGCAATACGAAAAATTGCGAACTGTAAAGCGGCCTTTAGTGTTATGAGAATTTCTTAATATGGATGTAAAAATAATCTATCAGACATAAATGCCAAATGGCAATTTTTATTGAAAAAGTCTAGAAAATATGGAAAAATCTTATTTTTTATTAAAAATTATATTAATAGTTATTAAAAAAATATTTGATTATTATTTTTTAATGTTTTATTCCTATGGCTTTTTATAACGGCACAAATCGAATTACATTTGTTGGAATTTCTGCATAAAATGTGGATTAGATGTTTTGAATTTTAAACTTTAAGAATTATTAATTCGACTTAATATTAAAATGAAAAATGTAAACGAGACCATACATGAAATTGTTTTACATATTACAAAAAGTGTCTAGTTATAATTTTATTTTGTTCTTCTAGAGATTTTTCCATAGAAAGTTCGTCCCTTCAAATGAATGAAAAATAAACAAGTAAACCTCATTATAACTAAAATGAAACAATTTAAACTAAAACTATCTGCAAAAATAAATTATTGTATAAATATATTTATTATAAATACCAATATAACGCACCCAGGTAACTAAAGAGAACTAAAGTTAATGATAATTCAAACATAAGAAAAAAAAAAAATACGAACAGCTGATTGAAATAAAATTTCGACGTAAACAAGAGAATGAGAAATCAGAATTATTGTATAAAATCCTTTGCCGGCAACTACAAAGGCTTTAACTCTGGGCGGCATCTTTGTCGGGCACCGTAAAGGGTATTATCTTTCGAGAAGATAGTTCATTGCGTCGCGGATTACGATGGCATTGCGTTTACAGCAGATATGTTAGAATTACATCTACGAATTCGTAATTGTACCTACCTATCAAGAGAATGATTTAGAAACCCATCCAGAGTTGTTGCGATGGATAAACATCGGTGAAATCAATTGAAGAAGGTACTGGATCCACTAACCTGAAACATACCAAAAGAAAAAGTTAAAAATGTAATTAAGTTGTAGATACTACAAACTATAATATAAAATACCACGCGGCCCCTATAGCAAATTCAATAAATTGCATATTATAATGATATCAAATTTAGAATGGAAGCAAATATGTCCATATGCTTAATTTTCGTAATCTTCTGCTTATTTACTTATTGTTTGCTGATAGTCAATATTTAAGGTAAATGTTATTATTAATATTATTGCTAACAATAATAAGCAAGCAATAAATATTTTTTTTTACATGATAGCCACGTAATCAGTGTCTGGTTCGATAAAATTTATCGAATTGTTGAATGTTGATTGATATTGCGCTTTAGTTGTTGTGTTATACATACACGCCACGGCTTTTCATTAATACAATACCAGATGAATTTATATAACCTTCATATGAATCATATGCATGTATATGCACAAAAAAAAACGTATGACATCAATTACATGTGCAACATGCAGGCAATATATACAGTGCTGCTACTCTCTTTGGTATGGGTAATTCTGTTCGTAATTGTGTAATGTATGACTTATTTTGTGTAGTTCTGTAAGTATAATGACATCCAATGTTAAAAAGAAATAATAGATAAGTATTCATGTATTTCTTCAGTGTACGACGCTTCGCGCTGGAGGCACAGTTGAGGTCCCGATTAAACACTTATGTCTGGCTAAGAACAATAATGAAGTTTTCATCCAACATTTTCTCAATTTTTTCTGTTTTCATATTAACTATAATTTCAATAGTTACCTGGAGAAGGTCAAATCAGACCGAAATCTGTAGCAACGCAAATTGTAAATTTAATTATATTAAAACAAATTAAGAAGTACGTTTACTATTATTTTATTTACTCTCTCAACAAAATATAAATATTGTGTTTAAGATTTTAATATTTTTAATATGTAAATTAAAGTATAGTATAGGATTATCGCGTGCAAAGTAACATATAGTATTCAAAATGGACTACCATTTATATTTTTCTTACGGTAAAAATTATGAAAATGAAATAATAAATATAATAATGGAGTTATTCCTGAAAAATACATCATAATAGTGTTTTAAGTAAAAAAACAAGGCATTTGCTTAAGTGTAAATAAACAAAGAAAGTAAAAACTGTAATTCTTCTTAAGATATACGTCTCTTACGCTTATAATATGCGTTATATTTTACTCGAAGATCTACGCTAATGTAACTCATGCTCTCTGTGTCGTGTTATGTTTTTGTCGATATAAAATAACAAAAACCTGAATAGTTTTGCGTTAGTTAGCTGGGAGAATGTAAACAAGTGGCCCATGTACACTTCTCACAGGATAAATCGGGACACCAGCAATCCTGAATTTTAAAATTTCTTGGGTGTAAATGCAGCTTTCTGAGGATATATGCACTTATCAAAGCCATAAATCACTTTTTTGTGTGTATCATTGTGATCAAAGGTAAAGACTAAAAATTTAAACAGAAATATAAATATATATATAGAGAAAAAGGTTTATACATTAAATAAACGCATTGGAATTTCGGTGGCGGTGTTTCCTTAGAAATACCGAATATGGAAATATTAATGCAAAAACAAAATACATAACAACTAAAGGGCCTCTTGAGTAGACGGCACCATTTAGAAATATACATATATGTATTTAACTTGTTTGATGTTATGTAGAAATAATTTTTTAAGAAAACATGTGGCGATGGGATTTTAAAATTATATTACCTATTTCTATGATATTAGTTACTTAGTTTGATTTGTGCCCGCAAGTAATACTTTAGCAATAGACAATATGTCAATCAGCCTCCTGAGTTTTTGAACAATGTGATTTTCGCATTGATTAATTACACTATTATTGATGTATTCATTATTGTTGTTGTTTAGTATTCTTAAATATTGTATTACTACAAAATATTTTTCTATTTGTTAAAAAAAATTACCAAAAATAGTTTAAGATTATTTACAAAATTTTTAAAACAATTAATTTCACAAAGAAATTATTTCTTTTATTAACCCTCCATTTATTGTATTTTCAAGATATATATCTTAACTATGGCGTGTGTAATCCAATGTCGTTCTATTTTATTGAAATATAGCTAACACTTTTGGTCTGTAACACAGCTTCGGGCAGTAGCAGCGAAAAAGTATTAAATGTATCAAATTCAACAATAAATATTTTAGCACTAACTGAGATCGACGAACAATATGCTTTCTTACAATGTTTGTTCTGTATTATAAATGCAATAATATTTAAATAATTGTTAATAAACCTGTGCTACATAAAGACAGTTTGTAAAGAGACCCAGTGTTGGCCATATTTCAAGAAAATAGATCAACGACGTCAGATTACACAGGCGATAGCTAAGATATATTTCCTGAAAATACAATAAACGGAGGGTTCATAAAATAAATAATTTCTTTGCGAACTTAATTACTTTATTTAAGAATTTTAGAAATAATCTTAAACCTGGTTTTGGTAATTTTTTATAGATAGAAGGAAACTTTATAGTAATACAATATTTAAGAATATTAAACAACAATAGTAATTAATACATCAATAATAGTGTAGTCAATAAATATGTGAAAATCACATTATCCCAAAACTGAGAAGGCTGATTGACATATTATCTATTGCTAAACTAATACTCGCGAGCATAAATCCAAGTAAGTAACTAATATCAAAGCAGCACTAACACGTAACATAATATTAAATAATAAAATCCCATCACCACATGTTTTCTTAAAAAAGAATTATCTCTACATAACATCAAACAAGTTAAATACATATATATTTCTAAATGAAGCCGTCTATTTAAGAGTTCTCTTTGTTGTTAGGTATTTTTTTTTCATTGGTATTTCTAAAGGAAACGCCGCCACCGAAACTCTGATTTGTATTCTATACATAAACCTTTTTCTCTCTATATATATACTTATTTTTCTCTTTAAATTTCTAGTCTTTACCTTTGATCCCAGTAATATACATAATTAAGTGAATTATGGCTATAAGTGAATACGTCCTCCGAAAGTTGCATTTACAATCAAGAAATTTTAAAATTCTGAATTGCTGGTGTACCGATTTTTCCTGTGAGAAGTGTACGTGTAGTCTCAAAGACTAAATATATGCAATTCTGAAGGAAATACGTTAGTATTTATATTTAAGTAGATAGATCTATTCCTGAAAAGAATTGTATTTTTATGTCGGTATTGTCTTAGTTACCAATAAACGAGGTAAATAGTAATAAATTACTACAAGCTGAGCTAAACTGATTCAAAACTTTGCAAAATTAATAAAATGGGGAGGGTGGGGAGTAGTAGTTGGTTCGAGATTGGTTCTACCACTCAATATTATCACGAGCCTATATTTATAATCGTAATCATATCAATTTATTGGCATCACTTCAGTACATTCATATTTTGAACATATATGCCAAACAACTTTATTGCAATACTCTTTTTTCACAGATTAATTTTTCGCTTATTGACCCATTAACGGTCAAAATATCATAAACGAACCATTAAGAAAATATATTTTTTATTATTTTTTACATCAATTTCCATTTATAAAAAATAATTAAAAAAAATGGTTCGTTCTGATGCTTTGGCCATTAATGTGTTAACTGACAAGAAGCCCTTTCAATAGCAATTAACTTAAAATAGTAAAATAGTCTTTCACTTAATAAATAACTTGCACTTCTTATTACGTGCAACCTTAAACATATCGCGCTTAATTGCATCCAATAATAAAAGATATCGTCCCGCCGACGTTAATTAGCCTTAATGAACGCGGCTCTTTTTTCTACATCTCGCACCTGTGACCTAAATTATAATTAAGCAATTTCGAAATGCACGTCAGGTTGTTATTTCGTAAATAAATACCGCGTTTCTTTGCGGATTTAACGAATTCGCGTTCACTCTGTCGCGTTTTCTTTCCCCATCAAATTTCCGTCTACTTTACTCGAAACGGGAGAGAATTATTTCCGGTCTTGTTATCTTAATTGCGTCTTCAGAAGTTCTGAGAGCGATCCGGGGATACTTTAATCTGTCCTGACCCGAAATTGTACTGCATTACGTCGAAGAGAAGAGACGGCTTAAAGCTGCCCGGTTTTGCGATAAAACGGCGAAGAGGGAGTATATAGAGAAGAAAGAATGTTTGCCTTCTCCAATCTTAGATTTCTTTTTACATGTTTCTGGGATAATTACTAAGAGTCGGTGGAATTTTAGAAAATCCTAAAGGAAATTATCTTTTTCGTTTCAAGTAATCAGAGTGAGTGTTTTGATTTTCATTAAGGATTTTTCATTAACCGTCGAATAGAATCTGATTATTTTGGGTGTGTTTTTATTTTCTTCAATGGTTTCTCACTGCTGATGTAGAAAATAATAAAATTAATCTCATCAGAGCTGTAGATGTAGCTAAATAATTTTTGTTTGTTTCTTAAAGTCAAAATGCTGATGGGCTACAAAGTAAAAAGAAACGTATTTTGATATTATAATATAATCAGTGTATTATTTTGCGGTAACTTCGTTTTTAAAGAAGGCCAGCTGCATTTATTGGGTATGATCACAAAAACAATGTATAGTAATCCTTTAACATTCGCGGATCTGACATCCGTGAGTTTTGATCATTCGCAATAACTAAAATGCAGACGAATTCCACATTCGCGACCTTTGTATTTGATTATTTGCGAACAAACAGTAAAAAATGTAAAATTGAAGTACTAAATTTTTAGTAATGTGTTGAGTAAATGACAAACCTATCCCGTAAAATCTTCTAAAAATAATAATATTCATATACAGGGTGAGTTTTTTTTATCTTGAGACAACGGAATATCTTTAAAACACTGCATCAAATCAAAAAAAAATCTTAATAAGATTTGTTATAATGTAGGGGGCTCACTGCATGGTGCCGAACTCGATCCTTCCTGCCCCCAGAGTGGGAGGGGGAACAACATTGAAATATTAAATGGGATCCCCCATTTTGTATTGCAGATTCGAATTCTACGCCATCAAATATGTAATTTTTGTTTGAAATTTTTTTTTCGATTCGTAACAGATTGCGCTGTAATCGCAAAAAAACATGATTGATGTGAACGTCTAGAAAAAATACACAAAAAAGAGAAGCAAGCAAACAAGATTTCGTGATTTTTTTTTTTATTTTGACATTAAATAACATTTTAAAAAGCCATTCAATAACGAAGAACTTTACTTTGTCATACGCATTTCAGAAAATGTGTTCGAAAATGTCCCCTTCCACTTCGATGCATTTATTTATTCGCAATTGGAATGATTGCACACAACTGAGAAGTGTTTCCGGCGTAATCCTTGAACAAGCGTTGGTGATTCGCTCAATCATGTTTCCCTCGTGGTTGGCACTTTTGTATAAACTTCAGACTTAAGTGGCCCCACAAAAAAGAAGTCAAGGGAAGTAAGATCTGGCGATCGTGTAGGCCAAGACACTGGACCACCTCTTCCGATCCATCGACGATTGTAGGCTCGATCTAATACTTCTCGTGCTATTTATTTTTGAATGATGTGCTGGACAACCGTCATGTTGGAACCACATTGTTTGTCGTACGTCCAAGGGAAGATCTTCAAGTAACACTGGAAGTTCGTTCTGCAAGATGTTTCGATATTTTTCACCATTTAAGTTTCCATCGATGAAATATGGACCAATAAGCTTATTGCCAATTATTCCACACCAAACATTTACGTTCCAAGGATGTTGATGTTCAACTTGGTGCAACTGATGGGAATTTTCGATACTCCAGTAATGCATGTTGTGCCGATTTACCGTACCGTGATTTGTGAATGTCGCCTCGTCAGAAAATAATATTCGAGCAAAAAAATTGGGATTATCTTGTATCCGTTGAAGCGCTTATTGACAAAATCGCACTCGATTTTGAAAATCATAGCTATGAAGTTCTTGATGCATGGAAACTCTAAATGGATGATATTTCCTACGCTTCAATGTTTGGCAGGTAGTGGTCTGAGAAATACCTGATCCGCGAGCTACTTCTCGAGTACTAATGTGCGGATTATTAGCTAATACCGCGATTTCATTATTTTCTCCAGCAATTGTTTTTCGGCGATTACGTTTTCTTGGCTGTACAGTTTCTTCGCTAGAGAACTGTTGAATGACTCGGTAAAAAGAAACGCGCGATCGCACCTTGTCAGGAAAACGTTGTGAATAAAGATTAACAGCATCATCGATATTCCTACCACTCTCTCCATAGATGTAAATCATTTGAATTCTCTCTTGTAATGTTATAGCTTCCATTACTGTTCAAATATTCAACACTAACTAATTTGTATTGGATTAATAACTAATAATCTAAATGGGGATCGGACAATGTGTATGTATTCACAGCTTGTCAAGTACTGAATAAAGTACGGTTTTGTGTCGTTGAATAGCATTCCAATTGCGAATAAATAAATGTATCGAAGTGAAGGGGCACAGTTTCGAACATATGGAACTAGACACTTAACGAACTGACCACACTCTTATATAGAGGCAGTGATAATTTTATTTCTAAAGTTTTTTCTTTTATAAACATACATTGGATACATTGATAACCATAAACACATGAATTTGCCGAAGCCTGAAAAAGTAATTTATATTTACGAGAAGACCGACAACGAACTAACTTTTTTGGTATAATGTTTGTACGTATGACTTCACTTTTTTATATTTTACACCCAAGTTGATCTCTCCAATTTGGGTGCCTTTTCTTGTAAGTTCTCATGACAAAAAATATTTTGTTGCCGAAAATAAATCATCTCTTTCGTGTATGTTATATCTTAATTTGATTGAAATTTGATGTTTTTAAAAGTGCAATAATATTGCGGATATCGCAAGAAAACAAAATTGAAGGCTCTACTAAGGTTATAAGACACCACCCGGTGTACCAATGCCGATAATTATAAGTTTAAGCAACAACTCGTTTTTTTTTCACTCACACTCTAGGGTTGGCTTGTAGGGTGTAAAGCAGTTTAGCTTCTTAGCCACAATGTTGTAAGCGTCGCCCCAGATGTTGTCGTTCAATTGGTCGCACAGGTGTAGCCAGTATTGCTTTGGAATACTTAATTAGCTTACGGAGTTCCCTTTTGCAGGCCCTATCCTCGTTCTAGCGTCCTCCGCACTGGCCTCGGCTCCTCGCTACCGACCGGGTAGCCGATCTTCTAAGTTTGTTGTATGCTTCTCTCTTTTTTACAATATTGTCGTTCCACCAACATGGAATGCTTTCGTTGGGTTTACGCATTCGAGCTCTTATACCCTTGTTGGATCAGTTTAGTAAGTCGGGAGTAGCTGTCTCGTTCGCATCCTTGTCAAGCAGTTCAATGGTGTGCCGGAATGCCACCCAGTTAACTTGCACAGTGGGGCGAGTAGTACGTTTCACTGTTCTAGTAACACTAACACCGAAGGAGATGTATCTATGGTTCGTCGCAGTTTCGGCATCGAGAACCTCCCAGTCACAGATTTATTCACTAATTCCTGTGTAGACAGAGTCACATCAATAAAAGACTCGGAAGTGCCCCTAACAAAAGTGGGCTTGACCCCGTGTTGTGAACCACCATGTCTCTTGAAGATAGCCACTCCATCCAATATTCTCCCTTGGCGTCCGTGAACGAGGAACCCCATTGGGTGGATTTCGCTTTTATATCTTCCAGGATAATAGCTTGCTTGTATCCAGAGGCTAGCATTATATTGCCTGTTTCTTTTTTGTGCTCAACTATATTTATGTTAGGCGATAGATAACAACACACCAATCCGTAAAATCCGTCAAGGTCAAGGTAAGGTGGCCTTCATTAGCTTTATGTGATACGATACCTATGTTTTTGGTGAGGACTAGGACGGCAACGTCCACTCTCTTATCTTTTATCCAGACGTTCCCTTTCACCCGATTCTTGTTGGGTTCGCACACAACCAGAATGTCAGTGCCCCTTTGTTTGGCCTTCGCTTATGCTAGGTCTTGTGCGACGTAGGCTCGTTCCACATTGATCTGTAAGATGTTAATGCTCTCCATGCTTTCTATTTACAAAGTACGTCGAAAAGGCTCGTGATATATCCCTTCGCTCACGATACTTCCTCTTGCCATATCGTTTATTAATTTCCTAAAGATTGGACACCTGGCTTGACAACAACTCGTTATTGTGGCTCTTTTTTTTCGTATCGTTAGAATTATTAAGTAATCGGGTGGTCTTCCCGCTTTCGAGCGTTCCCTTGGGCCGTCGAAAAATTTAAAACCTGAAATAGTCCCGTTCGGGCGTCGTTTTAATTTTAATAAGTTTTTGTATAATACGTGTAATAGTGAACTACTTTTATATTATAATTTTTATTACATTACTATGTGGAATGTTTTAATTTGAAATTAAACTAGGAACAGCAAAATCCTTAACTTTGTTTTTATTTTTTCATATTCCTATAAATATAAAAACTGACGCAGGAAACGGAATTCAAACGCACATTTCACTTCCCATCTATAGAGCGAATCGCCCAAAAGGAAAATTTGTGAAACGCACGAAACGGGAACGCCCGAAACGGTCACAAATCAGTAAATCCCTGTAAATGAAACAGTAGAACTGGCATACTTACTTCAATTATTGTTTTCTTCATTCGTTTTATACGTTCAGCTGACAGTACAGAACTTGATCTGTAAGTATTAGTTTGAGATTATGAACACCAACAAATGGTATTCTATACGTATATGCATAAACAAAGTAAGTTTTAAAGCTTTAAATCTTGACCATGTATATATAATATTTGATTTCCTTTTTCTTGGTTTTTAGGTCTTTAATATTAAAACATTAATGAATACGACGACAACGTTTCGCTTTATTAAAAAGCTTTTTCAAGTAGATATATAAATAAATGTAGAAATTGTAAATTGTAAAAAAAAAATGTTTTAATATTAAAGACCTAAAAACCAAGAAAAAGGAAATCAAATATTAAACAAAGTAAGGTTACTTATAAAACATTTTTTATGGATTATCATTGTTTTACATCGTGTTATATTTCATTGTATAAAAAAAAAAAATTATACGGAACATTAATTTTTGACATTATACATAATACTACCTAGCAATACTTTTTTTACATAATTCGATTCAAAATTAATTATTTATGATTAATGTAAAATTCCATTTAAATTCTGTTTTTAGCTATGCAGGGATAGAAACTGGGTGATGGCGTTGGATTTGATTTTAATATTTATCATGAATTACGCAAAAAAAAAATACCAAAACTTTAGCAAAACCATTCACCACAGTCTTCGCGTGTGTTTCCAAATTTAGAACTGGAGTCGAATTTCGATCACCTATATATCCGCAATAATAAATACATTCGTTTAGTTAATGTGGCGCAGAGAGCCGCCCGTTCAACCTTGGAAATGGACGGATATGAATCGCACCATATCTCCATACGTAAATAAACAAAACAGATACGATAAACAAACAACGTACCCTATATCGGGATATGGTTTTGAATTAATTCCTGAAAGCTACCTATTGCGCCTACGCGTTTTTGTTGTTCTCGCGTCCCTGTCGGCGATGTTTTGACTGCCACCATGGTTATTATCGGATTATCACCCAGCAAAAAAGGTGTTTATTTTAGATCTTGTTCGTTTTCTCCAGTATAGGATCAACAATACATTAATTGATATAAATAAGAAAAGAGGATTGGAAGGAGAAGATTGTTTTGGCTGTGTAAAGTTGAGTCTTTAGTAAGGCAAAAACTGAGACTTACCTATTTGTTTATAAGGGCAAAAAGCCATAAACAAATGACATTTTGGTGTTTTTGATAAAATATCAATTTATTTCGGCGGGTTTTTGTTGTGTATAATAAATAGGTGTATTAAAATATATAGGGTGTTAGGTAAACATGCGGCAAAAATTCAAGGGGTTATTCCTTGACCTATTCTAAGAATATTTTGTGCTATGATGACTTTTGAAAAACCTCCCTTTGTTGTGTGTATGCACTGGTTCGCAGCGAGAACAACACCGTTGTTAAAACATTCTTTATTTTAAACTACATTAAAGTAATAAAACAAATTACTGCTGTTACTGTTCGCAACTAGTCTCAAACTTCGTTCAAATTACTATCTGACATTTTGTGTATTCTGCCAGTCACGCTGGTTTTTTGTTCTTGCGTTGGTAACAAATTCGAATTTAACATATTTAAATCCCTTAACACCTTTGTTTCGAAGATACAGGGCGAACAAGATTTGCGGCAGTAACAACATTTCATTATCAAAAAGTACATGTAAAGTTGTTCAATCTACAATAAATGTTCGAAATGGCTTCCTCCAGCCTGAATACAAGCATTCAATCTTCTCGTCATTGACTGTCGAACTCTTTCAAACACACCAGGGTCGTAAACTATTGATTTTAGAGATCCCCAGAAGAAATATTCTAGGGGGTTTAAGTCTGGGGATCGAGCAAGCCATGCGTGTGGCCCCCCTCGACCAATCCAGCGATCTCCGTATGTTGCTGTTAAAAAATTACGAGCAACCAAACTGAAATGTGGTGGTGCACCATCGTACATAAACCACATTGCTATTCTTGTCGCGTATGGTACATCCTTCAGAAACTCAAGCAGCGTTGCTGCCAAATAATTGCGGTACACCACGCCAGTAAGTCTTCCTGGAAGAAATACCGGTCCAATTAGATAGTCACCCACAATTCCAACCCAAACATTCAACGAGAACTGATATTGAAAACGATCTACAAATACCTCATGCGGATTTTCATCTGCCCACACATGGTTATTATGCAAATTCCTTATTGCATTTCTTGAGAAACTGGCTTCATCGGTAAAAATAATCTGTGTCAAGAATAGAGGGATGCGAACTAATGTTTGCAATATCCATTGGCATAATGCAATAGGTGAAGGAAAATCAGCAGATAGTAGTATTTATTATGTTTCTATTATTACTAGATTTAGGGAATGCACATTTTTAACTTGTTTTTTCTTTTTGTATGTTTCAGGTCAGTAGATCCAATATCTTCTTCAATTAGTTTTACCGATATCAATGCATCGTAACAACTTTGGGTGAGTTTCTAATCATTCTTTTGGTAGGTATATAGATCAATTGAAAATGTTTTACAAGATTTAATACGCAAATACACACACATAAATGAATCTATTGCCACTTGAAAAGGCCAGTTAACACTTAAAAAAACTAAACGGATTAGAGTGGAAGGGTCTTAATTTTTGAGGTCTTGTGAGGAAGAAAGAGTTTCAGTTTGAATTTTGGCAAAGAAGTTTAACAAGGGCCTGATTGAAGAAGGTAGTTCAAATGAAAAAGTTGAAATGTCGGCAGCATCATGCAGTTCAAAATCTATAAACTCATAATGTGGAACTCTAAACCATATTTCTATGTTGGAAAAAATTACTAGGGATGATTTCACTACATTACAACACTTAAAAATCTAGAAAGTTATTATGAAAATTGTCTCCATCAGTAAAATATGGCGAGATTCCGTTAAGCTGCGTCCTCACTCAGTCGAGAACATCGATGGACACTGTTGTTCACCAAAAACGAAGAACAGCTTTCGTCCATATTTGATCGACACAGTCGATTCCCTAATAGCAAATTTTAAATGCCCCACAATTATTCTTAGTAACTTTAATAGAAAGACATCAAAGCAAGTTACTAAAAATAATTCCAGGAAATTTAAATTTTGCTATTAGCGTTGCAATGTTTACACTTAATACACATTGTTTATCTACAATGTCTTCTGATAATGAGAGGACACGGCTTCAGACAAACATTTTAGATTTTTTTTCAAAAACCCAAAGAATAATGTTTATTTTAAAAAAATATATATTATGCATATTTGTAGTATGCATGTTTATGTATACATATTACATACATATTAACATTTATATAAAATAAATATGTACATAATAATAAAATCCATAATTTGACTCTGTGTGAGTTGTATTTAAAGGAAAAAAAAAGAAAATAAGGTATTGATCCTCACAAAATTCTTTAATGTATCGCACGGCCAGTTTTACTCTAGCCGAGCATCCTCAGGTCAGATTTTTTTACGTTACACTTTCTAATTCTATTTTTTTAAACCTGGACTGATTTTAAATTCTGACCTGAGGATGCTCGGCTAGAGCGAAACCGGTCCTACGATATATTAAAGAATTTTATGAGGATCAAGACCTTGCTTTCTTCTTTTTTTTCTTTAAATATGTACTACACACTTTAAAAACGTAGCGTTATTATTAGTTCTCAGTCCTATCCTTTAAACGGACACTTCCCATAAGCGGACAAATTTGGCGGAACCATGAGTGTTCGTTTATGGGAGCTTTCACTGTACAAATATAAAACTTCGCCTCTATTTTAATACTTTGCGACGTTGCTGTCGTTTCGAAAATAACCCGTTTGAATCGTCGTCAGTATAAGTTGGAGAGAGCGGCCAATGAACGATTGACACTGAATTTTTAACTGTCGCATATACGGGTGTACCGCTGTCAACTGTCCAACTCCGGAATTTTTAACAAAGTACGCGAACATGTTGCGGCGTACAGATGAAAGGGCACAGAAATAGATATAATACTTATAATATTGATCTCTACAGTGAACTTTGCAAGTTATTTTAGGTCGGTGACCATTTTAATAATCCAGGGGTTTTTGAAGCGCGACTATTTTAAGTATAAGACTCCAGATTTCTATTCCAGATTGCATACGATTGTAGGTAGGTACATGTATTCCGACTATTATAGAACACTCATTATTCAAATATAACTTTTCTCTCTATCTATTCAAAACATTTGACGTCAGCGTTTTCCTTGAACTTCGTACTATATGAAAAGTGTTTTGTTATTTCGGGAGCATTGCCCAATGTGAATTGCTAGCAAGCAACACGGGCGAATGCTGTGCCGTATATTCAATCAGAATCTAATATGGCGTAAAAGCCTAATTTGACATACAAATTTTATGTACATATACGTATTCCTTACGTTAGGAGCAAAAGATGTTTGAGATTAGTTTACGTACCTATATATACAGACTAATACATCATGAAACGCTGGTAATACTGTACAGTTAAATTTTTCCCGTATATAAAATATGTAGCACTTGTCATCATATAGAATTCTAGCCAAATTTATGACATTTAATAATGTTGGAGAATGGATAGATGGGATTTGGTGAATGCAGTGCTATATTATATGTTAGCAGGTATTGTATATCGGGTGAAAAGTTGCCAGCTGTCGATTGCATTCTGGGCGACTGGAAATGGGAAGGATTTCAACTGTAACTACGCACGAAGCCGCTGAACAGATTTATTAAAGTTCGGCGAATTGTTATAGTTCAGCCGAATTAAATTGAGGCTGGATATTCTTTTTCTCGCTTTATTTATGAAGTTTGTGAAAGTATTATTAAATCCAATATTACATTTGTTTAGTGTAAAGGGAAATTATAAAACAACACTTATTCGATGACTAAAATCTGTTCATGCTTCTTTCCTATTCAAATTTCTTCTTACATCTAAGTATCAGATAATGTAAATTATAAATTTCAGTGAGAGAGCTCATAAAAAATATCAAAAGAAAAATAAGACTGAAACGCAGTTTTAAAAGTCAATAATCAAATAAAATAACAAACATAGATTTTAGAAAAACCTAACAATAGTAAATAAAGTACAGTAAAACCTGTCAATAACAGCCACCCAAATAGAAAACCATATTGGCCGTTATATAAAGTGGCCGTAATTGTCAGGTTTTTCGTCTTACAAATAAAATACATATGTATGTAATTGGTTTTTAATTTCTAGTAAATATTACATAAAATACATATATGTATGAAAAACTAAACATGCACGGGTTCAGGACTGAGATCACATTCATTCTGCAAGTTTAATTTAAATACGATATGTATTTACCACCCACACACACAGGTTGCCGACACAGGTTTTACTGTACATATTCGTCGGTAAATAGTATATTATTGAAAAAAATATTCATGTTCGAGTTATTTATTAATCATTAATTCATAAAATTTCATGTGACAGTAATAATCATCGGGTAAAATTTCTGGGGATGCAACCTGCAATTCTCAAACCCTAACCTAATGCATTTAAGTCCGTAAAAAGAAGCACTTTCTAGGTACCTAACGAATAAAAACAAAAATTAGTGTTCAATATCCTTAGTTGGTTTGCTACCAAGATCCCCACATCTAACTTTCATGTGTGGAGATTTATGAACAGCTGATTGAGCGTACTCAATCGAAATACTAGGAAATAATTTACAAACATTCAATATGTCTGACGCTATAACAAGGCGTCTTCAACTATACGTTTACTTCAAAAATATAGCAGAAATGTAAAAAATATACAGGACCGTATTTATAGAAAAAAAATCATCGTAGTTCTTCGGAGCCGAAATCTTTTGATTACAAAAACTTATAACCAAGTTATTTTAAAATAAAAAATCTCACAATACACTTTTTTTTCATATTTTCAAAACTCAAGGTAATGTGTCCGAAAGACTAAAACATTACCTACGTTTTCCACTTTTTTTCGCGTATCTTCGGAAGCATTTGGAATTTACTTTTTCTTTTTGATGCATCTTATAAGTACCTAAAGTAAGCAACTTTTTTTCCCAATTAAGCAGCTCTGCTTTCCGAGATTGCAAAATAGTGTTCTTATAACAGTAACTCTGTATGTGCGAAACGAGTCATTTGCGGACCAATGTTCATTAAGGCATTTTGTTCCGAGTTATGTCACTTGACTGCGAGACAATCCTGTATTTGGAGAGAGAAATATAATGAACCTTAACAGAAAATAACTCTTAGAAAGTAAAAATATTTAAACGATCTGTCAGTTTAGAAGCAGATAATTGCAGTTACGGAATACTCAACAATTATTTATTACTAGAGCGGTCAGACGTGCCTGCTTACACGGGCGGCATTCGCCTCGCATTATGCAGAACGTTTAGCCATAGATATTTTTCTTCAAGGCTGTAAAATCACTCCCTCCGATTCGTGTGTCTAGTATTTAGTATCAATGTTAGTCGAGTCTTGGTGCGAGATAGTACAATTCTCCGTTAACGTTTTATACGCATTGTAAATGTAATACAATGTCGGGCGTAGAAAATGCCAGAAAACGACCATTGTTTCATAATGACATTCATACTTTAAACAGTATACTAGACAAACTGAGTTTTGTTTTCGAAATAATTCAAAAAAGGAAAAAATAAAAGTCCGAAAAAAAAAACGTTTGTATAATTTAAAACCAAAAAAAAAAAACAACCTTATATACCCAAATGAAAATATTACGAAGAAAATAACAACACCGGATAAGTAATTTCGAGAAATTTTATTTGTAAAACAGATATTAAACATATTGCTGAAGTACCTCGAATGAAATTTAAATCAGATAAAAAAAATAAAAGAAGTTTTTTTTACAAATTTATATGGTCTAATTTCTTTTTAAATTTAAGGTATTTATAAATTAACACCAAATATTAGAATGATTAGAAACACATTTTCTGTGCAAATTATATGAACAACTTTTATCATCTACAATTTTACCGTTGAAAAAGTACAAAAAAAAAAAACAAAAAAAAACTGATTTCTTATGTTATAATAATTAAAGTAAAATATTTAATCAAATTTAATACACATCCTAAAAAAATGTGGTAAATTTACACTTATAGGTATAAATTTACTCCAAAAATAGGAGGTAGCCCAGTTGCCACCTATTTTTGGAATAATTTTACCACATTTTTTTTTTAGGGTGCAGACCTGTTTTAATTAAACTTCAAAGTTACACGAGTGGAGTTAAAACATCGAGAAATGGCTTATTACTACCAAGAAATTAATAAATGAACATTTAAATTTTTAAACTTCAAGCAAAAGAAAATAACAACTGTGATGTCTGTACCACACTGCCTCTCTCGTTCGCACATACGACGCAGAGAGCCAGAAAACAAACAAAAAACGGCCGTAAGCAAATCCGTCCCATACGGAAAATATAGAAATAGTGAAATAACTAAATATATTATTATACACAGTCACGAAAAACTATTCTTGAACTTAAAGTATAAAGATATACACGGCTATCATAAAATTTAAAACGACTTTGAAATAGAAATAACATTTGTATGTTAAATTAAGGACTTAATTCAGTTCCTTGTTTTTTTTTTCTTTTTTTATATAAATAAACTACAGCAATATGTATATGTAATTTAGAAGTTACCCCCAGAAAAGTACCTGCATTGAGCTAATCAAAATTTAGTTAATTTAACTGTTACTGTTTGCTTTTATAAGGCGAACTAATTTTTTTTATTGCAGGAACGAAAAAAAATTGTTAGGTATTTGTTGTTAGTACAACAAATTTATATTATTATGGTAACTCTAGCAAGGAGTCAAGCGAAAAGCCTTGAAAACGTGTCACACCAAAAATTATATTATGTTAGCGCAATTCTGCTTGTACACAAAAAAAAAAGATTTGGATGCGTCAACCACACTTCACTTTATTCAAAGTTCCGCAGATTTGGGGGTGATCACAAGGATCGCTCGATCGCTGTTGTATGATGGGTAACAGGAATCCCCTCTCATTTATAAACGTATTTCCCTTGGCATTTCTGCTACTCGAATGAAATACAGGAAGCGCCATCATGGAACAATATCTGTAATATATGCAGTTTAACGTGTGGCTGTATTATATAGGCAGAAACTGGCTACAAAAATACGGATGTGCTACTATCGTACTTCAAATTCTTTCAGGTTTCCACAACCCAATAAGTAATTTGTTAATCTAATCTAACGTTAATTAACAGGAAATACAATTAAATTCGGTCTCACAAATTTTAATCTTGAAAAACACAATGTACATTTGTTACTAAGCAACATCTTCAGGTTACAAGTGTATTGTCATCTAAATGCTAAATATAGTAGTATAATCCTAGTCAAATTAAT
>RXPK01005022.1:0-10323 GCA_004143645.1 Protaetia brevitarsis | reverse complement strand
CAAAAATATTAATAGCACGAAATCAGTTGAAATCCAGTATATATTAAAATCAAATGTGATTAATTTAAGAAACTTGACGCCTGGCATGTATAGCAAAACGTCCAAAAAAAGACTGCTATAAATAGTATAGAGAACCAAGAAACATATCTTCATTTCTCACAGCACAAAAGCAATAGTTGATGAAGATTATAATAACGCTGATAATAAACCAAGCAATATGGAATGATAAAAAAGAAACTAAAGGCTGGGACGAGTAATACAACAACAACTTATCTCTGGGCATAATGAATTTTTGTTCATAGTGAAGTTATCGCTAACGGTTACATTCCATATTTACACCGGATGATTTTCTTATACCACAGATATAACAACTTCAACTCATTCTTTTGCAAACAATTACGTCTATCGAAATCAAGCAATAAATCAACTCTAAAGTAAGCCACAAGGATATATACTGGCATTCAAGCAACTTTGAACAAATTAGCTAAATTAGCATTGGACTGGTAATATTTTCCATGTATGTTTTCACAAGGGAATTTCTGGGCAACTCAATTAGCAAAATTCATTCCAATTTATAAAAGGGTGTGTGATTAAAAAAACTTCGCCCCGTTGCATTTACAGCTATTTCTAAAATCTTTGAACATCTATTGCCACCAGACTACAAACTACCTTGAGAAAATAAGTTTCTGTCAGCCAAACAGCATGTTACGGAAAGCCGTTCAACACAATAGGAGCCTTGAGCTATAAATTACATCTACAATGCTATAGTGTGACGAGTTGATAACTATGCTTATTTAAGTAAGCATCGACACGGTCAATCCGGTGGTGTTCGCAAATAAACTGAACACTATGCATCAGGGAAACACGTTGCAGTTGTAAGTTCTACTGTTCAAACAGAATACAATAACAGAATGGAAAACATCAGTCAACACCAACGGCAAGTATGTTCCACACAGGTCTATAGTTAGGGCTCTGCTTTTTATCTTATCTCAACGACTTCCTGTTGAACATGCGAAAGATGACCTGTTATATGCTGACGACCCTCTGTTTTGACTCAAAGTAAAAATCGTATGACCTTCAAAGACACTCCAAAACGATCGTCAGAGGCAGAATTTGTTTGCTGCAAATAACTTAAAGATTAATTACGTGTAAAACCGACACTGCGCTTTTCACAAAAAAGCAGAGCAGCAATGCAGCGTTTTAATTTCCTGCTTATTGATTGACAGCCAGACTGAGTTGACAGAGCCATCAAATCCCTCGCATCTAGATTAATCTGCATTGTTGGATAAAAGACTTGAGCGTATCTACAACGAAGCGTCAGATCAGCTTATTTTGCTCGTTCACTCCTTTATCAGCTATGGTATTATTTTTGTTTTTATCATTCGCCAGAAGAATCTTTCGTGCTACAAAAAAAAAAGCATTAGAGCTATATATGTGGACTTTAGGTATAACGAGTTCTTCAGGTCCTACTTTAGAAGAGAGTCGTATACTTACGCTACCTTCAATTTCTAATACTAACTTAGTAATATACGGCACTCTCATAAAAAAGACTTTCGCAGTTAACGGACGATAATTCACGACTATCAAACCCGAAACAGAAACTTTTTACTAACACCCTACCATAGACTGACTCAGACACAGCATTCCGTCGACTATTGGGGTCAAAGGTATATAATACATTGCCTGTTGATCTGAATACGCTACCGCTTAATAAATTTCAACAAAGAGTGAGACGTAAACTTTTGGAAGTGGAATGTTACAGCATTGAACGATATATAAGTAAGAGCCTAAGACATCTACATCAGTTTTTTTTTGTGTCTCTTTCTAATATATAACATTTGTTTTTTACATCTGTATGTATTTTTATATTTGTGAAAAATTGACTCGCCTAGGCATTTTTTACCTGGCTTTGTATGTTTTTTTCTTTTTTTTTTTACATATATATTTGACAAATGTAATATTGACATGTTTGATTTTAATGACCTTATTTGTAATTGTTTTATTCCAAATAAACGCCGAATTATTATTATTATTGACTTTAACACTATATATGATATACATTGCCGTGAAGAAAATTAAAAGACCTTTTGTATGAGTCATGATAAGACTCATCTTCCCATTAAAATTTTAAGGATGGGATCTGCTGCGCCTTCAGGAATTATTTTAAATTCTCATGCCTGTCATCAAAAGTTGTTCTCCTTGATATGACAATTGACAGGACAATCACACCAGGTAAATATATATTTGAGGGAACTAGTTTCAATTAAAATGCCCTACATAAGTAATACTTATAATACCTCCCTGTTAGTTGAATCCATAACGATTCTCTGACTACGCTGACTTCTTCAGCAGTCCACTGTTGGGCCACTGTTAGGCATTCACACACAACACTACGGCTTACAACTTGATCCCCCGCACATTCACATAATCCGTTCAGCGCCTCACTAAACCACCGTCACTCCTTCCAATCCGACCTCTTATTTTCTCCTTCCACACACACACTCACATGCGAAAAGATCAACCTGACGAGGGGGTATCGATCACAGAGCTCACGTGATCGCTCGTCGACCAGCTTTAACGCCCGCCGGGACATCCACTCCCTCCCCCTTTCCTCCCGGTTTCCGTTATCCGAGACGACTCGGCCATCACCCAAAGTATTTTTACTGGAGATCAGCCCGCTATTAATGCGATTTTGCTTGGGCACGTCAGATCAGAACCGAGAGGAACCGACGCGATCTAGCTCAGTTTATTTCTTCTATCTTTCGGTTTTTGTATCTATGCTTGGGTGCGATCGGAAAACTGGATGGGTAGAGACGAGAGGAAAGTGTAATGAAGATCGATCTCCTGGAATCAGAGTGGAGCGGGTGTTCTTGACCTTTCGAGTGGATTCGCAGGCCTGGCTTTTTGATGGGATATTTCTTTTTTCCGTTGTCTAATGGGAGGAAGCCTCGGTGGAAGATTGTTGTTATTAATTAATTGGGATTTTAATGTGGTGTGCTTCTGGAACTGGTTAAATAGTACTGCTGTTCATAAACTGACTACCGTCACTGCGGGTGACTTGAGATCGACGGCTGACTTGAACCGCAAAATCATTTTCTAATTAATATTTGTCCATTGCTCACAGAACCTTTAAAATTTGTTTTGTAAATGTTCCTGAATCTAAGTAAATAAGTATTAGTCCATTGTAGTGTAATAATAGAAGGTGATGTTACACTGCGACTAAAAATCTTTGTTGTCCCCTATTCTTGCTGCTTTACACTGCCTTCCAATCTTTCCTTTCAGAAGTATAGAATTTAGGTAAGTCTCCCTTCTTTGATTTCACATGCTCCAGGTTAAACGCTCTCGAGTTGACAGTGCTGACGGCAGGTTTGAGAAGAGGTGGAGGGTGTTTTATCTGTTCCCCGACAAAGTCTAACATTCAGATTCCTTTTTCCAATCCAAAGCTTCTTCAGTGTCCTTTCAGTCTACAAATGCCTGAAGTATTCCTGTTAAATGCGAACATTGTCCTTACTCGGTTGATGCATTCTGTAATCTTTCTGTATAATTCCGATAGAATTTTACTTTGGCCTCATTCCTGAGGTTTTCCAGTAACTGCTCCATTTTTATTTTTAGTTTTTCATATGTTCTGCTACTTAACCGCAAGGGTTCAGGCACCTACAAAGGTATTCCAGCCCCTTTTTTGCGGGTTATCCGTTATTTCGTTTCTTCCTACGTGTACCGAAACCCACACGAGGTTACTTATTCTTCTGCCCAGCTCATATTTCCCTAGCATTCCAGCCCATCTGGAACTAATTCTATACTCACGCCTTGATGGCTGCTTGACTATCAACACGATATAATTCCTGCTTCCGATGATTCTATCCATATTGAACTGTTCATCTTTCAATAGGTGTATTCCGCCTTGAAGATATTCGGTATTCTCAAGCTCTGGTGATGGAAGGTGATCTTTGCCTTTCTAAAAACTAGTAACCCAGCTCCAAATGACTTCGGCTTCATTCGGGATCATCTGAGGAAGATTTCGTCGGCCCTTTCTGAATTAGATTGGAAATCCGTCTACTCCCGGTGTTATACGAGGCGGAAGGTGTTATAGCCATTTAACCGTTCCTGCTTGCCACATATTATGTCTCTGTCTTACCTAAATGTCGTACCGTGAACAATCCGACGAGAACTCAAAATACAAAAGAAAAGCTTGTCACCTCCGAATTATACTTGCGATATTTTCCCAAGCTTCGAAATATGTCGTTCTAGTCTCCCCATATATTCCTATCCAGTTCCTTCTGCCATTTTGGAGCCATCAGTATACCATTGATGCGTTTTTGTTCAGTTAGTATTCTTCAAGTATTCTATTCATATCCCACCTCCCTATTACTCAGCTTTATGGTGATCTTCACAAGCTGAATTTTTTAACATATCATCCCGGGACATATCCCAGCGATTGATCACAGTCAGGAGATTGAGGCCTACGCCTAATCATTCCTTCCTTGACCATTCTTAGTGCGAGTTCTTTTCGCCACGCCCCTCTACTACAATGTGGAGGGGGCAAGATCCAATACTACTTCAATAGTTGCTGTTGGGCAGGTTCTCAAAGCCCCCGTTATGCATACACATGTTAATCTTTGCACTTTCGAAAGGTTAATTCTCGCGGCGGCCAGATTAGTTCTTTTGCTCCATGCTACTGATGCATAGGTGATGATCGGTCTCACTATCGGTGTACATCCAAAGCAGTATTTTGGGTTGACATCGCCAATTTTTCCCTGCAAAGTTTCTGCACACCATCAGAGCTCTTTTGGCTTGTTGTTACTTCAAATTGTGTATGTTCCATAGAAGTGATTGTCTAGGGTAAGGCTAGATCATTAACCTCCGTTCTCCAATCTATATTTTGCCCATCACAGTTTAATGGTTTTAAGATTCGATTTCTTTCCTAGTAAATGCTACTAGGGTTGTCTTAGTGGGGTTCACATTGATTGACACTATCTTCTCGTGAAGTTCAATCCTCGTTGACTATTGTCACAGAGGGTATTCTCAAATTGCCTCTTGCGTATATGACAATCATCAGCAGCATACCTATGACAGGGTATGCCTAGATCCGTCAGTCCGCATAAGAGGTTCGTCTACTATTAGGCTCCACATAAGTGGGGATGTAACTCCCCCCTGTGGGCATCCTCTGGTCGTACTAACCGAGATGATCTTATGTCCCACCTCCGCCTCCACCGACCTGGTAGACAGTAGTTGCGGCATCCATCTAGAGGTCACGCCCTCTACCCCCCTATTAATTAATGCTTTTATGACAGACTCGTGTGGAGTATTGTCAAAAGCGCCCTCTTTGTCTTAGAAAGGCGCACACTACGGTTTCTTTATTCGTCAGGGCACACTAAAAACGTGTGTAACACTCGGTTGATATTAGCATACATATGTTTCACCTTGCAAAGAATCTTCAGTGCTACTGGTCAACCTTGTATGTATAGTGGCTTAAAATCGTCCTATAATTATTGTTATCCTATATAGATACATATTGTAGTTACAGATCGGCAATTCACGTCAATAATGAGATTTTCATCTTAAATTCTCGTTCATATTATTCTTCTGAAATAAGTTTTGCTTATTTTGTTATAACTTGCTGGTACCAAAGGACTTTGTCGAGCAGCAACTATGAATACTGAGTAGAATATAGATTTTATATAGTTTCATCATGTGTAGGTGGGTAAATTTTAATTATTTACTCATGTATGTTCCAAATCCTCATTGGTCAAACCGGAATAAGTTCCTCGAATACTAGTATAGTTGGTCCCCTACTCTTCAACGACCCTCGGTGAGCTACCAGGGTACAAACGTGTTGTAGTCACGTCCCAGTTGCCCATCTAATTTAAATCCGGGTGCTTAACAGCACGGGTCCGGGCACTAACACATATTAGACGAATTCTCTTTCGTGTGTATCGGACGCAAACAATGGTTTGCGGCCGAGGGTCTGTTGGTGCGCGCTGTCCGTGAGATTAAAGGGAGCCGACGGAGAAACCCCGGCGGGACTACCCCCACGTCGAGGTCGCCTACACGATGTCCATCTAGCGGCTAAAGCGGGAACGATCCCCGGACAGATAAAGGAAACGGCACAACAGACCTTTTACGTTATCTAGATATGTAGAACAGTGTTCGGATCAGTTATGAAGTGGAGTTTAAATATCAATCAACTCGACGACTGGGGAAAACCTAGGATCGCGTGCATAACGGGAATATTTCGGTATTCAGACGATACAAAACTCGGAAGCACGACCGAATAACCGAAAACCGAATAGGAGGAAAAAAAATAAAACAAAACGCCGAAGAGTAATTAAGCTATCCATCTTCTGAACGCGCCCCCCGGCGTAAAATTGCCACTACGTGACCGGGCGCGCGGCGCGGCCCCCGTTATTAAGATAAATTTAAATTCACGGCGCATCGCTCCTACCCATTTCGGGGCCACCTTTTAAGC
This sequence comes from Protaetia brevitarsis, assembly GCA_004143645.1. Classification (NCBI taxonomy): domain Eukaryota; kingdom Metazoa; phylum Arthropoda; class Insecta; order Coleoptera; family Scarabaeidae; genus Protaetia; species Protaetia brevitarsis. The sequence continues at coordinate 3,857 of RXPK01005022.1, read as the reverse complement.
GGAAAATTTAATTTTTGCCGTCTCTACCCCGTCGGGTTTTATCTCTCTCCCTCTATTTTTTTTTTTTGGTGGGCGAACGCCGGAACAGCCAGTTGTACAGGTGCGAATAACTCGCCGTTATTCCGAGCACGGAATTCGAATTTGTAACCTGGCGAGGAAGCCCAGGTGTTACGCGCGCGCGATTGCAACGCATACATAAATCGTAATTATCGTCCGGGCGAGCTTCTGGTGCGGTTTTCCGTATTTAGCTGCATAATAATTAGTTGCTGTTTTGAATTTTTTTATTTCAGCGAAAACTGTAGGACTGCGGAAAAAATGTTACAGAGATTTTTTACTCGCGATGGCTTGAAGAATCTCCACAAGTAATATTATCCACTAATAATTGAATATCACGCTTGCTGTATAGGTATATCAAGGTGTTTTATAATCAATGGTAGAAACTCCGAGGGTGGATGCAGGATGTAAAAGCGATGAAAAAAGTCCGAATACGTTCATGACGAATATCGCTCCATTTTCGAGTTATTACCACATTTATAGTTAAACAATAGATTTGAACGAGAATTATAAGGCTGCGACAAAAATAACACCACAATTTTTCAATCAGGATGATTTGAGGAATCCTTCCGAGAATTATCTACCATCAATGATTGAACGCCTTGTATATTGCGGTACATTAGTTGCTGTTTTGGATTTTTTTATTTCAGCGAAAACCGTAGGACTGCGGAAAAAATGTTAGAGAGATTTTTTACTCGCGATGGCTTGAGGAATCTCCACAAATAATATTATCCACTAATATCGAAACACCCTGTATGTATATACAAGGTGTTTTATAATCAATGGTAGAAACTTCGAGGGTGGATTCAGGAATGTAAAAGCGATGAAAAAAGTCCGAATACGTTCATGACGAATATCGCTCCATTTTCGAGTTATTACCATATTTATAGTTAAACAATAGATTTGAACGAGAATTAAAAGGCTGCGACAAAAATAACACCACAATCTTTCAATCAGGATGATTTGAGGAATCCTTCCGGAAAATATCTACCATTAATGATCGAATGTCTTATATATTGCGGTAGCAAAGTTTAAATATGTGAAAAAGGTCTATGTATATATTTATAACGAATATTGCCTCACGAGCTTCTGATGTGGTTTTCTACATAAAGCTACATAATATAATCCACGGTTTTTGACTCTGTGTGGGTAAATTATAGCAAGGTAGACTGATAACTAACAGGAAATACAAATAAACTTCAGTCACACAAATTCTTTAATCTTCAAAACACATGGTACATTTCGTAGCTAAGGCTAACATCTTCAGGTGACATATAAGTTATTGTCAAATACTAAATGCGTAAATTATAGTAAGTATATCCTAGGTTACAAAAATTAATCATCAGGACTACTATATTCAATAAATTCTAAATATTTATAATTAAGGGGTGTTAAATCACTGAACCCAAAATGAGATGTAAATGTCGTTATCGTAATGTCGACGTAGAATAAGGAAACTAAAGTCATTAGTGGCAGGAATAATTATTTTTACGATTTTCTGTCAAAGTGACAGGAACACCCCTAAAGCTAGTGTAATAGACTCTTCCGACGATTCCAGCATTCAAAACAGATATGACGAGATATGTACTTCTCATTTTGTGAGAAATTAGACAATTTACTTTCATTTACCTTGCTAGAAACATAATAATTACTTACTATTTGGAAAATTTTGAGATTATAGCAAAAACCGTTAGGCTGCGAAAAAAATGGTATTAAGATTTTTTTCTCGTGACGGCCTGAGGAACCTCTACAAGAAATATTATCCTCTAATATCGAAACACCCTGTATGTATATACACGGTGTTTTATAAATAACGGTAAAAACTTCGAGGATGGGTTCAGCGTGTAAAAGCGATGAAAAAAGTCCATATACAGTGATGGAAAATATCGCCTCATTTTCGAGTTATTATCAAAATTTTATTTTGACGAAAACTGTAGGGGTGCGAAAAAAATGTTATAGAGATCTTTTATTGGCGATGGCTTGAGGAATCTCCACAAATAATATTATCCACTAATATCGAAACATCCTGTATGTATATACAAGGTGTTTCATAAATAATGGTAGAAACTTCGAGAGTGGATTCGGCATTTAAAAGCGACGAGAAAAGTCTATATACGTTGATGACGGATATCGCTTCATTTTTGAGTTATTACCATTTTTTGTAGTTAAACAATATATTTGAGCGAGAATTATGAGGGTGCGATAAAAATTACAGACAAGACTTTTTCAATGAGGATAATTAATAACCAAACACCTGGTATGTTGCGGTAAAATCTCACCAGGTATATTTTCATTCTCATTAAAATGATTACCATATTAAATAATTAAATTTTCAGTTGTGTCTGGAATTGATCAAATCGCTTCACTTATAAGTGGTGATTTAGACGATAAAGCGGCTTTTAACGATTAATTTTAAAAATAGAGATACGGAAATTACAAGTTTAGGCTGGGTATGCCTTTTCCGTTGATTTCAAAATTTAATGATATTATAGATGAATTTCCTTGTAGAATATACAGGGTATTTCGTAAAATACAGTAGATAGTCTTGAAATAACTTCAGCGGGTAAAAATGACGTATACAGCAACATGAATTCGCTCGCTCTAGCTTACAAAACCGTTTTTTGCAATTATGCCGACACAACAATTATTCTAGTGCGAATAGGGTTATATACAGCACTAGTTGGTAATAAAATGGAACATTAAGCAGATTTATTAAGTGGTAATGCAACAGAAACAGGATTAATAGAACATTTGTAAGCAGTTTGAGTTATTATATTAAAATCATTGTAAGAGATTTATATTTTAATTATTGAAATGTACAATATTATAACATTTATTAACCGTTTGAATTCTTCGAAGTGATAGTGATCCGTGAGTAGAAAATCTGTGAATTATGTCTTGCGATAGGATATTGCTTGGGGAGTATCAGTAACATTAAGAAGTTCGTAGATTACGTATTTTCCTGTGCAAACATATACACAACTATTAATTTATCATAAAGAGGCAACGTACTTCGACAAACGTCTTTCACACTAATGTTTTAAGTTAAATATCACCTCCGTATGTGCTATATGTGTCACTGGACTTCTAAAATGTCAGTATACAAGATAGGATCTGTAATGAAGAAAACTGGCAATTGTTAGAACATTTCCATGGTGTTAATACGATAGGGCCATAATTAAGCAGCCATGACGTAAGTTAGAAAAAAACTTTGTGAGTAATGTTTAAGCCGAGATTTATATTTTTTTTAATTGATGCGTTACATCAGCACTGCAATCTGGGTACAATTGTTTTGTTTTAGTATGTTGACTATAATGGAATCGAATTGTATTGAGATCTTCCACACATATATTAATTAATTCTCTCGCCTACAGCTCCATATATCTATTATCAAAAATAACCTAGAATATAAAGAATTTACAAAAAGTAACATAAATCAACACTACTTTATAGTAGATAGTTATCATAGGTGTTAAAAATCTATGAATTATCTTCTCTCTAAAATTTAGATTTTTTTGTTTGATACTTTAGTATCGCGTTTAAAAAATAATCTTGAGTTTTATATATTTTGATATCTCCACATTTTCTATGTGTCTGTAAAACCCGATCTTACTCGATATAAATCGACATAGATCTACGACTTTATACTTACGTAAGCATCTTCAAAATAAGGCAGTAAGACTTGCTTAAAATAGCATGAATTCTTTTCTTTGCACGTATTTTTTTAAATTTTTGATCATCGTTTTGATAAATGTGTAATTCTGGAAGGTAATTAATTATGTTTTTTAGAATTTGCCTATTCA